>PVHP010003559.1:48177-77702 GCA_004024765.1 Zapus hudsonius
TTACTGAAGACCTTCAAGTCACAGGTAAGGCAGTAGAAATATCTACCCTACTACTTTCCATTAACAGAGAAAATTATTACATCATTTTCATGCTAAGGTTATCAAGGAATATCTCACCGTTGTTTGGGCTCACTTTAGACACACGTGATGAAGTGTGAGGGTGGGAAGGTAACATGTAATGTTCTGTGGAACCAAGAGTTCAGAACAGACAATAGCGTAGCTGCTCTCTTCATCTCCGTCTCTATGACATCTTATTTTCTTTATTATTTGAAGTCACATAGCCTAAAGTGAGAATCTCATTTTAGGCTTGGAAATTGATTAAGGCTTCAAATGATCTGCTTTCAATGTCTAGGAGATTTGGGTGTTGAATTAAGGCTTGCATAATCAGTACATATGACTTAAATAGTGAAAGGAAATTTCAGGCTATGAGAAATCTTCGAGTACAAATACTTTTTCAAAAGTTTCCATGGGAAATTGTGCAAAGTATCTACTTGCAGTGGTTTGTGGCTTTAGAACTTCTTTTGTTCTCTACGTCTCATTAGAATGTCACTTACTGGAGAAAATATACAACAGACCGTGTCAAGTTGCACTGAGAATTAAGCACTAAAGATAAGATATAGATACAGCCAGGAGTTAAACCTTTTATTTTGCCTTTACAATTCTTGTGCTATTGATCATTCTATTTTACTTTTTTGTTTTGTATGGCATTAATCATTCATAATTTCCTCATTTTCATTATAAAACAATTCTACATTCATCTGCTATTTCAACCAAGTTAATTAAATTGCCATAGGAACATTCACTAATTTACTTTCTGACTCTGAGATATCAGATCCTTATTCTTCCTTTTATCACTGTTTCTTAAACATATCATGCTGAAAAACTGATCTAAAAAGCCATTATTTTAAAAGTTACTGGGCTTATTAAGATTATTTCCTCCAGAGGAAGTAACTGTCATTATTTAATATGAACTATTTTACTCAATTTATTCAGCATTCGTTTTATTCAACACACTGGGAAATTCAAGGGTGAATAAAAAAATTGCTCTGAGAATAAGTGGCCAAAGGCAGGAAATAAAATACATTATTCAAATAGCATATGAATTTCTCATTAATCTCTTGATTCCCTAACCTGATACCATGAGAAATTTAATAAACACTGACAATGTAGTAAGAAATTCACAATTTTTTCAATTTCAAAAATGTAGCAGCATGGGAATTAAGAATTATTATTGGATTAAAATGTTAATTATGAAAAGTTGAAAATGCTTCCCTACTTCTTTTTTTGTTTGTTTTCTCTCTTTTTTATTTTCACCATTTTATTTTTGCATATACATGTGCTTACAGTCATTGAATTTCTAGGCCAGATTCAGGTAACTGAAGGGCCTTTATAAGTAGTTTATATTGTCTAGACCCAATATAAGCTGCAAGAACAGTCTGAAGTAAAGCAGGAAATAATATCTTTCTAAAGACAGGCTTAGAAACTCTAATCCAGTAATTTAAGATGTTTCCTTTATCTGGCAGTGGGGTTTATTGATACCTGGCTGCTAGGCCACCATTCACAGGTATAGCCAAAAGAACAGGGTACAGACCACCCATAACCAGGCCAACTAGTCCACTCCGTGTCATGGTACAGGTTTCACAATTCAAATCACCTGCACTCAAAGGCATACTAAAGACGCTTTGGTAAGACACATTTGTGGTCAAGAATGGGAGCACGGCCATTGGCAGGCCAGTGGCTATTTGGGCGTCTGTCACATGCAGGATTCCCCGAAAGACTGTTGGCTATGAGGCCGCAGAGCGCAGCATTGATTCCAATGTATGTTGATCCATACTCAAGCAGATTCCTTTCCGGTTCTGGAAGTTGGCTAATTTTGCTGGATATGATTTCAAAAACTGAATTTCTCTTGATAGTAGCATCTTGTTTATGATTTTCCATCTTGGGCCTTTAAAAGAATTTAATATGTATACCTGTGAACTGGTGGCGATGTGGCCTGAACAGATGGAAGGGGAAGCGATGGCGGGAGGCTAGCGGTCACTTCCCCCCTCTTCCCCTACCACGGCCCGGTGCCATGTTTGTTTTCTCTTTATCTGTAAACAAAGAGTGGGCTGACAGTAAAATCCTAGGAGCTCATTTTTAAAGTTGAGCACTCTGGACTTAGATTATTTTCCCTCATTCCAGTGATCGCATAAAAAAATTCTATGTAATATCATTTTTTGGCTTGTCTTGCCATCATCTCATTCCACTATATAAGCTGATTTCAAGATTATAACGCTCCTTAAAATACAATTTTACTTTGTTTTCTTTTTTTATTTTGTGATTGATTATGTATTTCATCTGTCATTTTTTTTTAAAAAGCTTTTTTAAGGAATGGTTTCCTTTCCATGTCATTTTTAGAGGAATAGCATTTCACACAATGCTATGAATTCAGATATTTTTAGATTTTGTAATAATAATATTGTTATTTACTTGCAAGCAAAGTGAGAGAGAGATATTCAGAAATAGAGAGAGTGGGTGAACTAGTGACTCTAGCCACTGCAAACTCCAGATGCACACACCACCCTGTGCATCTGGCTTATGTGGGCACTGGGGAATTGAACTCAGGTCCTTAGACTTGGCAGGCAAGTGCCTTAACCACAGAGCCATCTCTCGAGCCCATTTTTTAGATATTTGATTGTACTGAAAAGCTTAGGCAGTGACATCACGTGGTAAAAGGAACTGCAGATAATACCTCATGATGAGTATGTGTGATAGACTGGAAAAAAAGATGCCATGGACTACAGCACCCAGTGGGACAGCCTGGATTTAGATGCCTAAGCGTGAATTTTGGTGCATGGCTAGTTTGCTTTCATAAACAATAACTTTAAGTAAGTACCTTGACAAAAACGAAGGATCTAGAAATATGGATCAACACAATTAGCAAATTTAGAGCTTTGATAAAAAACAAAGGAGGTCGAGACGGGCGAAGCAAGATGGTGGACGAGTAACAGCATAGCCAACAGTCTCTCTGTAAAGGTTTGATTTTCCAGCTGGGATCCAAACCCTGGACCCCAGCCAGACCTAAACCCAAGTGCACCCTCTACCCAGCTCCTATACCAGCACAGAGAGGGTTCCCGAGGGGCTCTCTGCTCTGCAGAGGAATGGAGAGACAACACCTCCCCCACCCCAAGCTCCCGCCATTGCCTCCTCTGAGCCTGGCTGCCGGCTGAGCACCTTTCCCTCATGGGACCCCTTCCCTACAGCACCCGATTCTCTGGCTCACTTCTCTCCATGACACTCCCCCATATACACAGGCAGATGCGATCCTTGTGCAAACTGACCTAGCTTGGTTCCAGGGCCAGACCTCAGGCAGATACCTGGGAACCTCAGCAGAGGCCGGTTCAGATGGGTACCTGCCAGGAGGGCACAGGCGGTCTTGGTGAGTATCAGGGATCAGGCACAACTGCCAGGTGGGAAGACACTGGGCTCTATAGTTTGGGGCGCTGGGGATGTTTCTACTGCAGCATACCAATCGGGGACAGGGGCCTATGAGGTGGCTCTATGACTAAACAGTCACTTTCAGAGGGATCCAGATGGGTAAAGATCTAAGCCTATCTGGGGACAGAACACCCTAACAGGAAAGACCTATGTTTAAGATCAAACCTGGTGATCATTCCACTGGAAGTAAAGGGGCCTGAATAGCACTCCTCAGAGTGTCTGAGTCCCACTCCCCTACCGGGACATGGGCAAAAACCAACGAAAACAACCAACAGAAATTAAAGACGGATTTCCCCAACTCAGGGCTTCTAGTCCCATTATGGAACAGGAAAGTGACAAGGAAGTGGAGTCAACAAAAATACAATCCCAAAGAGAGAATAATATGACTCCTAACCACAATTGCAATGCAAACATGAAGCAGTTAATGGCTGATATGGAAACTATGAAAAAAGACATGAATGAGATGAGGCTCACCATCAAAAGCATAGATTCCAGACTGAAATTAATGGAGAGAAAGATGAATGAATTCAGAAACACATTAAGTGACTTGAAGATAAACCAACTACGGGAGGAGCTAGACAATCTATTAATTAATTTTGATGGGGACTTAAGAAAACTTAAAATTGATTTTCAGGAATCCCTAGCAAAAACAAAAATAGACCTGAAACTGGACCTCACCAAAGAATTGGAGTCTATAAACAAAATTATAGCAGAAACCAAAAGTGAAATGGAGTTGTTAAAAACCTCCCTATAATCAATCAGTCCCAGAGTCGACAAACTGGAGGACAAGACAGAAGGAATTAATAAGGATGTCATAGGAATCAACAAATTCAAGAAATCAAGTGAGCAGAATTTAAGGGATCTATGGGTTACCATAAAGAAGTCAAATATTAGAATCATGGGGATCCCAGAGGGAGAAGAAGCCCAGGCTAAGGGCATAGGAAATATTTTCAACAGAATTATTAAAGAAAATTTTCCCTATCTAACAAGAGAAAGCCCACTCAACTTTCAAGGGGCCCAGAGGACTCCAAACAGACAGGACATGAAGAGGAATTCTCCTATACACATTTTAGTTAAGATGCCTAACAAAGAAAGCAAAGAGAAAATACTCAAAGCTGCTAGAGAAAAGGAAACGGTAAATTATAAAGGAAAATCCATCAGACTTACCTCAGACTTCTCATTAGAAACCAGGAAAGCCAGAAGGGCTTGGAATAATGCTTTTCAGGGCCTAAAGAAGTATGGCTTTCAACCTAGACTACTGTACCCAGCAAAGCTATGCCTCTTAATAGATAGAGAATTGAAAGTGTTCCATGAAGTAAACCAGCTCTATGACCATTTGAAAACAAAGCCAAAATTTCAGAAGATCCTACAAGAGATATCCCACACAGAAGAAATAAGAAATCTACCTCAGAAGAGTACCAGAGATCAGGCACGACAATTACAGTCAGTGTGCTAATAACAGCAGCACAGACACCAAACTCCATTAACCCTTCATCATGGCAGGGCTTAAAGTAAACCTCACAGTTATACAACTGAATATGAATTGACTTAACTCCCCTATAAAAGACATACACTTGCAGGGTGGATCAGAAAAATGAACCCTTCGATCTGCTGCCTTCAGGAAACACACTTTACCTAAAGACAGCAATCTTCTTAGAGTAAAAGGATGGAAAACAGTTTATCAGGCATGTGGAAGTAAAAAGCAAGAAGGTGTGGCTACATTAATCTCTGACAAAACAGACTTTACACCAAAATCAATTAAAAAGAATAATGATGGTCACTTCTTACTCATCAAAGGAATGATCCAACAGGAAGATATCACCATCACCAACATATACGCACCATATTTGGGTGCAACACAGTTCATAAAGGAAACCCTACTCAAAAATAAAGCAGAAATAGACTCTAATTCCATCATAGTAGGAGACTTTAATACATCTCTATCTGCTCTAGACAGATCAACCAAACAGAAGATCAGCAGGGACATAACAGAGCTCATTAACACCATTGACCAGCTTTAGATAACAGATATTTACAGAACGTTTTACCCCAAAGACACAGAATATACATTCGTCTCAGCAGTGCATGGGACTTTTTCTAAAATTGATCACATCTTAGTTCACAAATCTTCCCTAAACGAATTCAGGAAGATTGATGTAGTTCCTTGCATCATATCAGACCATAGTACATTAAAGGTAGAAATTAACAATGGAACAGCATCCAGAAAATACACTAAGTACTAGCACCTGAACAATTCACTCCTAAAAAATGATTGGGTCATCCAAGAAATAAAACAGGAAATTCAGAATTTCCTAGTAATAAATGATGACGATAACACAACTTATCAGAACTTGTGGGACACAATGAAGGGAGTCCTGAGGGGAAAGTTCATCGCGCTAAATGCCTTCATATCAAAGACAGAGAGGTCTCAAATCAATAGCCCAACCACCCACCTAAGATCATTGGAACAGACGGAAAAAGCTAACCCGAGGAGCGCAAGACGAAAGGAAATAATTAAAATCAGAGCTGAGATTAATGAATTGGAAATAAAGAAAACAATTAAAAAATAGATGAATCAAAGAGTTGGTTCTTTGAAAAAGTTAATAAGATTGACAAACCCCTGGCCAATCTAATCAAACAAAGAAATGAGAAAGCCCAAATCAACGAAATGAGAAATAACAAGGGTGAGGTCACAACAGATCCCGAAGACATTGGAAGTATCGTCAGGTCATACTTCCAAAACCTCTACTCCACAAAATTAGGGAACCTGGAAGAAATGGATAAGTTTTTGGACACCTACCAACTACCAAAGCTTAACCCAGAGCGGATTAAAATCACTAAACAAACCTATCACTTACACAGAGATTGAAGATGTAATCAAAAACCTTCCCAAAAGGAAAAGCCCAGAACCAGATGGTTTCTCAGCTGAATTCTACTAAGCCTTCAGCACAGACCTGAAACCAATCTTTCTGAAGCTTGTTAGAAGCATAGAAAAAGAAGGAAGGCTTCCAAACACCTTTTATGAAGCTACTATTGCCCTAATCCCCAAACCAGGCAAGGATGCAACAAGAAAAGAGAACTACAGACCCATATCTCTGATGAACTTAGATGCAAAAATCCTGAACAAAATCTTAGCAAACAGGATACAATGCTACATCAAAAATATTATCCACTCTGACCAAGTTGGCTTTATCCCAGAGATGTAGGGTTGGTTCAACATATGCAAGTCGATAAATGTCATACATCACATTAATTGGCTCAACCACAAAAACCACATGGTTATCTCAATAGATGCAGAGAAGACCTTTGACAAAATTCAATACCACTTCATGTTCAAAGCTCTGGAAAGAATAGGCATAGATGGCCTATACCTCAATTTAATAAAGACAATTTACAAAACTCCTAAAGCACAATCATACTCAATGGGGAATGACTCAAGGTGTTCCCATTCAATTCAGGAACAAGACAGGGGTGTCCTTTCTCACCACTGCCCTTTAACATAGTGCTTGAAGTTCTAGCTCAATCAATAAGACAGGAGAAGGGCATAAAAGGGATACAAATTGGAAAGGAAGAAATTAAACTATCCCTCTTTGCAGATGACATGATTCTTTTTTTTAAATATTTTTATTTTTATTTTTTTTTTTAGAGAGATACAGGGAGATAGAGAGAAAGAGAGGCAGATACACCAGGGCCACCACCTTGTGGGTCTGGCTTATATGGATCCTGGGGAATTGAACCCAGGGCCTCAGGCACTAGAGGCAAGTGCCTTAACCGCTGAGCCATCTCTCCAGCCCGACATGATTCTTTATACATATCAGACCCAAAGAATAGTATCAGTAACCTCTTGAAGGTGATTAATACCTTCAGCAACGTGGCAGGATACAAAATTAATACACAAAAAGCAGTAGCCTTTCTATATGCAGAAGACAAGCAGACAGAAAAAGACATCAGAGAGACTGTCCCATTTTCTAAAGCCTCAAAGAAAATCAAATACCCTGGAATATCACTAACCAAGGTTATAAAGGACTTATATAATGAAAATATTGAAACAATCAAGAAGGAAATAAAGGAGGACGTGAGAAGATGGAAAGATATTGCATATTCATGGTTAGGGAATATCAATATAGTAAAAATGGCAATTTGGCCAAAAGCGATTTACAGATTCAATGCCATGCCGATAAAAATCCCAACCTCTTTCTTCACAGACATAGAAGGCCAAACAGCATGGTACTGGCATAGAAACATACAGATGGATCAATGGAACAGGATTGAAGACCCAGCTTTAATTGGAAGTAACTTCAGTTATTTGGTCTTTGACAAGGGGGCCAACAATGTATGCTGGGCCAAAGATAGCATCTTCAACAAATGGTGCTGGACAAATTGGATAAACACATGTAAAAAAATGAAAATAGACCCACTCCTTTCACCATGCACAAAAATCAACTCCAAATGGATCAGATACCTGAATATATATCTGGTAACCGTAAACACCCTGGAAAAAAAAATAGGAGGAACTCTATTTATAGCAGCTCAATTCATAATAGCCAAGAATTGGAATCAACCCAAATGCCCATCCATGGAGGCATTTACACAATGGAATTTTACTCAGTTGAAAGGAAAAATTACAAATCAAAATTTAGGAAAAAATGGTCTGACTTTGAGCAGATCCTACTAAGGGAACACGCAAAAGAACAGAGAATTGAATGCTGTATACTCTCCCTCATATGCGGTCCTTAACCAGGATAACCATTTTCTCTATGCAGACTAGTAGAAGGAAGTGAGAGGTAATGAATGATGTGTAAGGGAAGGGGGGAGGGGAATGGCTTAAGCATGAAGGTAAACCAAATTGCGTTCAAAGACATAAAATCCTCAGGAGCATACTGTAACCTACAGAGCAAGTAGTGGGTGTCAACTGGCAAGAGGGGCCATGAGTAGTAGGGGAGAATTTTAAGCCTTTGAATAATTGATCAGTCTGACAGCCCCTGGTCCCAGCCACCGGTTCCTTCCCTCACTGAGCTGTTGACCAAAGTGACCCATGAGGTTCCAAAAAGAAGACAGAATTCTGTCAAAGCTCTTGAACGCCCTTTCCAGGCCTGAGGCAAAACCCTATTGCCGAAGAAACCACAGAATGCCACCGATCAGCATCGAGAGACCCTTCGAGGTCTGGAATGGTAACCAGCCCCCAGATGGCAGTTAGTGAAGTGCTGGAAGCCACTACCCAAGTTGCCAGGGGAAGCAGATAATGACAGCTAGAGTAAACAGACCACTGGCATGAAACAGTCTGTAGCCATGAGTAGGCTGAGCACACCTCCTACTGGGAAAGACCAGCAAACTAAGAAAGGAGCACTTGTTCAATGGAGGAGCCTGGGCCTGGGGGAGAGAATCAACAGCTATTAAATTCGGCCAAATATTCCACTCAGTGAGGGGGAACCTTTGATTGGAACTGGGGATTCAGGGCGATATGCACCAGATCCCATATTCTTGGGCTCCCAAGGAAAGATGCACTATGCGAGTGACTGACGGGGAGGCTACTAAAAATAGAATCTAGGTATTCCAGAATGGTGTATATTTTTTAACCTATACTGATCTCACTCTCCAATGGAGATTGTGTTTGTATTTTTCAGGATGCAGCGAGAGTTGTGGCCCATGTAACCCTACCAACCGACCACAGTCAGAAAGCTGAGATCCTGGCAAGAGATGAGGCACCACAGTCATATCGTGGAGGATCCACATGGAAACTGCAAAGAATGACGGGATGAACAAGGGACCGACAGCCACAGCCATTCAATCAACTCAGGCTAAGCCAGTGAGACAGAAACCAATGATCTTCGACACAAAGTCCCCTAAACTCACAACCTTAAAGCAGCCTTAATACTCATCCGCCATGACTCAGGGAACTGAACGGAAGAGGGGGCGGAAAGTTTGTGAGAGTTGTGGTGGGGGAGAATATCTGAGGCATGGACAGGAGAACCTGGCTGAATACTAGGCTATCCAGGCTCCCCTACCACAAAGACTGATCCAGATGGCCCATGGAGGATGATATCCAGCAGACTGGGAATGGGGAAGGGGGCAGTGAGGAATTGGGGATAACAACTCATTGTTAGCCCACTAAACAATGTAACTGATTACGGACAATAAAAAAAGAAAACAGCAACAACAACAACAAAAAAAAAACATCAAGGGAGGTCATGAATGCATACCACCAGGGACTCAGATGATATTTTGTTTGGGATACAGTCAGAATGAACAAGTACAAACCAAATACAACCTGCTTCCAACTCCAGTATAAATGCCAGGAACTGTAAGGTGAATGAGCCGTATAAATACACCTTTTAGACAACCACACTCTCTATTTCCATTTCTGAGGTTTTTGTAACATCTCATCATCTAAATAGGACAAAATTCACCATGTCTCATTAAAAAAATAGCTTTGTTAACCTTCATTAAAGGGCATTGCTCTGTGAAATACATACTTTCATTTATTTAATCATCATCACATATTTTAAGATTCAATAAACTCCTATAAAGTATTGCAGATAATGAAGTGAAATCAAGAGTATGAAACAATTTGAAAGTGATACAAGGCCGTAAGTCCTAGAGGCACTTTCTGGAACTTTACCAACCTCAATGCTAGTGTACAGGTGAATAGCCTACATAGTTCTTTCCAACCAAGTCCCAGCCATTCAGCTTGCTTTCATTCTCACATCCTCCTTTTCTTCTTAGGTGTGGTCATTCTGTCATTCAGATCTTCTCCTCACCTTCCAAATCTGCTATGATTTTCTTCACAGGTAATATATCTTGGTTCTGAAAACTGATTACATTCTATGTCACATTAAAATTGTTCAGTGACATGCAATAATTTACAATCTCACTGCCCTGCTAAAGCCTGTGGCTTTGAAGGCGTTGTACTAATTCAGTATGGAGAAATGTGGGCTACTTTAGAATTAGGGCTTGGTTTGTTTTTATTCATGCCAGAAAAGTCTCTTCAAATCTTGTTGCTCTTATTGTTTTTGTCTTCTTCATACTTAACAATATGCTCTTGCATAAAATCTTGGTATCACCTGCAAAATATCCCAATCTTAGAGAACTTTGTGGTTCTCCGGTCACTCCTTCACCATCATAATCACTGAGTCCTACACTTTATACTGGTAAGAAATCAACAAATTCCAGATCCTGAGAAAAACAAAACAAAAATGTATTTAAGTCATCTAAAATGTTTGACAAGGGACTCATTGATGAAAGGAATCATGCTACCTGAAGATGGTCATTGCGGTCCATACCACAGGTCCATACCACATTTAATCTGAATGTCAGTGTGGAACTGTGAGAGTTCTTCCTTTCTTACCTTCCTTCTTTGTTTTGTCTTCCCTCCTGCCTTCCCTTCCCTTCCTTTCCCTCCCCTGTCATCCCCTCCCCTCTCCTTCCTTCTCCCTCCCCTCCCTTCCTTCCTTTCCCTTCACTTTCCTTTCTTTCCCTTCCCTTCCTTTCTTTGTTTCTTCTTAAACTTTTTGGACACATTCTTGCTTATGTAGAACAAGTTGGCCTGGACTTTATGATATGTCTCCCTTCCTTAGTGTTGTGTGAGTTGTTAATAAAGGTGTGCACTCAGCTATTTTAAAAATAAATCATGAAATGATGTGAAGGATAAAGATAACATGAAATTAATTTTTTTCTGTAAAACTAAGATGAATAAAATGATGCAGTATGCAAATTGAAACACTAGCTAAATTCAGTTATAAAGCATATGTGTTGTTCTTGTTTTTTATAATTATCAATTAAGGGAATTATCACACAAAGTATAACAGAGTTATTTAGTTGCATTTATTGTCCAACAAATAAATCATTTTGAAAAAAGCTTTACACTGCATGATGTTAAATGTTAACTAAAGTCTTTTAATGGTTTTCTATGAAGTTTGCATGAGGACTTAGATGACTTAGAATTTAGAATGGTATTTCAATTTCAATCTCTAGATCACTTGGTTGTCCTGGAATCTATATGGCTTGACTCTTCCAAAATCTCCATGATAGCTGTGGCCTTTTTGGGAGTTGCTTTGAGAGTTCAATTTTCACTTCCTAAAGGTCATTTTGCAAGTATACAATGATTATCAAACTAATTTTCTCAAATTACTATTTACAACTATTAAGTTTTCAAATGATAATAAACCAATCCTAAATTGTATGATCTAAATATTTATTTGCAACTTTTCATAATAGATTTGTTTCATATATTGCATAATTTTTGTATTTCAATAATTTTAATTAAATATTATGAATAGATTTATATTTAGATAAAACTTTTCTGGATCTCTATGGAAAAAAATTGATCATTGGAATATTTGTATTCATTCAAAGGACCACAGTTCTCCTGCTTCAATGTAATTAACTGTTTACATTATTAGGTAGGTAAACACAGGGAATAGTTTATCAGCCAGGAACACTACTTGGCTCAACAGTAAGCCCGCCTTATCCTACACAGTGTAGCTAGACAGCTGTTGGCAAATTGGAACACCCCATGCATTGGGCTGAATATACACCTGCTCCATTACAAGACTGCTCTCCTCTACTTAGTGACATTACTCATGATCAGTCCTTATATAAGTAGGTTCTTATGTCTATTTATAAGACAGTCAAGAAAAGTGATCAAATCAAAACCTGTCAATCAAAACAGAGCACCCCCCCAAAAAAAAAAAAACTGTGCTCCTAGGAACCAATCCATTCGCTCCCAACAATCCCATAAAGGCAAGACTTAGAGAACTTCCTTGAGTACTCTCCTTGGCAGTGTATTCAAACTTTTACTCTTGCTTTTCTCATTTAAAATGTCTTTCTGCCTAAATATTGCGTTGCCTTTAATTTGTTAAGAAAGATGGCAAACAACCCGGAAATCCTCAAAACCCACTGATAACCCTGCACAAGTTCTTTGGAACAATACATTGACATTTTTCTCTTGGTACGAAAATTCTTTATAATCTAAATATGAAGCTGCATTTCAGGCAGCATTCACACATTTACAAAATTTTTGCAGTTTTGAAGATGAACTGAAATTGTATAAGCAAGGTTTTTTATTATATGCACTTATTTTAAAGATTTAATCACACATTCAAATAATATGAATTCTTTTAAAAAGAAATGATGCATATATGTCACAATTGTTAAATACGAATGGCTGTTAAATATCACTGGGTAGATAAAACAGTAACTGAGATGTTAGGTTTATTATACTGACTAGTCTGAGTTTATTAGGTTCCTTGAAAGTAAGACTTTTTAGCACTGAGCAAGTGGAAGATGCATAAATATTTTAATTCAAAGGCAGAGTGAGATGAATGTATAATTGTACAGCAGACCATATATGGATTTTTTATGGTCTTCTAACATCCATCAGGAAGGAAAGTGTTTTAGAAAACCAATGAGATGTTTCAAGATGATGGCAAGGTTTAGTCAGTGTTTTTGGATCTTTTCATTATTGATTGTACAACATTGATTATGTTAATTGTGCACATCTTTAATTTGCTGATTAAATTTACTAAAATAAAAAAATTGACATTGGCATAATTTCTCTTCTATTCAAATTGCTTAAGTAGACCCAATTTAACATTATTTTTGGAAAATAAAACCCTAATATTCTCTTGTCCATCTTAATTCCAAATAAAATTCTAGATTATTTGCACTTTTCATTTATTGTTTTTTTTGTTTCTTAGAATTTTAAAGGAATTCAGATTAATATACTATTTTTATTTTTGAATATTGTAATTTTAATTTATATCTTTATTGTAAATAAGTATATACACATTGTATGATCAAATCTTATGAAGGTGTCCCCATTTCCCTCCTCTCTGTCCCCTACCCACTGGGGTACTTTTCTCTGTGCACATACTGGATCTGTCCATAGGTTAGGGGGATACGAACTACGCCAGAGGTAGCCAGGTTTTCTTTTATCTTCCCCCTTTGTGCATTCTACTTTTTAAATATTCAATCAGATATATTCAAGAGAAAGAGACAGAGAATGGGTGCATCATGGCCTCTAGCTGCAAACCAACTCCAGATGTATGTGCCACTTTTGCCTCTGCCCTTACGTGGGTACTGGGGAATAGTGCTGTATTTCTAATTGTACAACTTTAAAAACAAGAGGAAACATAGCTGTCTCATTTCCTAGTGAGGTCTCAACTATTAAATACTAAAACAATATTAAAGAACAACATCAAACTATTAGAAAGCTATCTAAAAAAAAGCAAGTAAAATTAAATATTCTATGAGTGAGTTTTTTCTGCATGCAGTTGACATAGTCTATTCTAGGTGAGTATATATGTATATGTGTGTGTACATATGTGTATATAACTTAAGTAAATCAAAGTAAAACATGGTTCTGGAGATATCCTCATGAAAAAAATAAAATATTTAATAGGAGAATGGAGATTACTAAGTGAGTATGCCATTTTGTGAAAGATTCAATAAGCAGTGATACAGTCTTCCTGGTGTCAAGATGTAGCTCTTAGGTACTACACCCAGATTTGGAAAAAATATATTTTAAATAAACTTCTTTTTTTCAAGGTTGGGTCTCTCTCTCCAGCCTAGGCTGACCTGGACTTCACCATGTGGTCTCAGAATGGCGTGGAACTCATGGCAATCCTTCTATAGCTGTCTCTCAAGTGCTTTGATTATAGATGTGCGCCACCACACCTGGCTTAAATAAACATTTTTAATGAATTAAAAGAAAACATAAGCATATTGAACACGTAAAAAATTGTGAAGGTAGATGCAGAAGACGAGGCTTTCAAAAGGAACATGTTGAGCACCTTACCATTGTTTTGAATGGACAGGTGAACATGAAGGGCAAGACTGCAGAAGTCTAGCAAGGGACTCACCTCTCCTTATTCCTAGCCTGTGTGGCCACCCTGGAATCAGGCTGTCTGAATATCAGTGTGTGACCAGCATGTTCTATGTAACAAAAAAACCTCGTGTTTCTCATTCATAGGGTAGTATAATATAAAACCAGGTAAAATGTTGGCTTCATTATAAATAAGTACACATTAAGTGCTTGCAGAGATCTATATGAATGCTAGCCCTCATTACTATATTTAGAAGTCCTCAATCTCACATTTGTGGTTATGATATCTCTTTGGTGGTTTGCATGAATTTGAATGTGAGGACTGAAGCCTTATATTAAATGTCAGATAGAGATGATATTTTTCAAAACTCAAACTTCTATTCCTTCTATATTAATAATTCACACATTTTCAAATATTCTTTGTCTATTCTTATCTCCATCTTTCCATAAAGGGACTGCAGGCTTAAGTTTTACATCAGGAATAAATCAGTTTCTGGCAGAATTTTTCCGGCTGCTGACAATTGTGTTTTATTATGTGTTGGACTTTCATGGGAAAATTATAACACTAATTGATGTATTAACAACTTGTGACATGATTTTAAAAAGTTTAAATGAAATCAGCAAAAATAGACCTCTGATATTTCTGTATCATAGGAATTTTAAATTACTACAAGCACAAAGGCAGATGAAAATATTGTTATTGTTCTCTAAGGAATCCTTTCTCCTGGTATAATTTTGAGCTGTTTTAGCCCTGTATCTAAATACAGTGATCGCAGGATTGTGCTACTGTTCTTTGCTCAACTCCACTGAACTTCTTCCTCTTGCCATAATTTAATGTACTATAACTATCTCCTCGGAATGGCTGGTATTTTATCATGGACTGGAATATTCGGTTATTTTGCTCATCAAGATAAAATGTGGGTTTTTTGTCAAAATAAGAATTTTTTTGTTAGACAACTTACCTAATAGTCAATAAATAATTTTATAAATATGCTGATTTCTTTAGGCACATCTGGAAAGATTTGGCAGTCAAAAAACATTCAAGGAGACAGTCCCTGGGATGTCTTCTCAAAGGCTGAGTAAGTTGGCTTCATTTGAAGAAAAAAAAAGTCTAAGTGAAATCATTTTCTTAAAGGTTGAGATTACAGTCTATGGGGGCTGAGGAGTTTGCATTGTTTGCTTATTTTAAGAAGAGTCTATTTTTAAATTTTAATATAGCTGCATTTGTAAACTGTGGTGGTAAATGTCCAGGAGAAAAGCTTTGTGGGGTTTCAAGAAAGAAGGTCTAAATAATTGCTATGTGAATGTCAGTACGAGTTCTTTGGAAGAATTTTACAGGTTTTGGGGTGATTCCTATAACCTGATACTTTCAAATGACATAGATTAGCTATTTTTAGTAATAGTGTGCAAACTATTTATGAAAGTTTTGTCTGATTTATCATTATGCATATTTTTTTCTCAAGATATCTGCTCATTATTTATCTAAGCAGTGTTGACTCACTTCCAGGGATGCCTGAGTATGGTCTGGATGTAGTCTCATAAAACTCTCAACTTGGAGCAGCTGTAAAACTGAAGAGATGAGGACTTGGGAGGCAGGATAGTCATCTTACAGGGAGAAACAACCAGAGAGTTACAGTAAGAGGTGGCACTTACCAGATGTCTCATTTTAAGCAAATATTTGAAGACAACAGAGAAAAGGACATTGGCTTTTGAAAAAAAGTTCAGATATGAACTTTTACCAACGAGAAAAGGGATGTGTGATTTTGAGGCAGACATTCCACAAAACTGGTAAGTGGAGCTGGCAAGAGTTGTGGCTGACAACACACTTTTAGAATGGGTTAGAATGGATTTGGAATGATAAGCTAGAGTCTCAGTTTTACATGATACAACAAAAAGAATACATAAATGATTAAAAGGATTACAAGACAAGGGGAATTGTATGTTATGAATTCTTCATGAGTCTGTAGAAAAAAAGTGTTTTATGCCTTAAGAATTCCATATTTCAGGTATTGATACAGTCTCCTACAAATGGCAGATGCTCATTATGATCTTATAATCAGCTGAATTGCATGCACAGGTTTGTGAGGCTGCTGAAAGGCACAATGGGTAAAGATGTAGAATAATGTTATCATTGAGATATATTCCACGGCTGGCCTCTCTTTCGGATATTGACATCCTTGTTACCTGGCTCATGAATGTTAGAAAACAAACAACTGCACAGTATTTCTCGTGGCCCTCACAATGCAGGGGATGGTGCATGATTCTTAATTTGTATGACTTCAATTTTATGCCTCAATGCTAAGAACTTATGTGACATTTATCATGGCCATCGCAAATGTGTTGATAGGCTATTTGAGATAAGTGAGTGCACATTTATTTGAGAACACTGTTTATGTACTTTAGACCTCTTCACACAGAAGGAAGAGTCATGGATCTCCAAAGCACACAGCCCCAGAGTAGGTGCCATTTCAGTGGGAGGCTGGGCCACATATCTTTCTCATGCCCTGAACACTGCCACAGCAGAAACCCTTCAACCTTCCCTATGAAGCTCACTTGTCTTTTTATTGTTTCTGGTTTTAGAAATACATTCAGTTACTGTGTATGTTAAAGCACTTGTATCACATGTGCAAGAAAGAGTTTTGCAAAAATATACATATTAAATCAACTCCAGTCTTCTGGAATTCTTCTTCCAATTGAAAAATCAAAACAGCCTATGTACTAAAAATATCGAAAAACTATTGTTTATTTCATGAACTATCTCAACATAAAAATCAAGATCAAAGCTTGATTTGAAATTTCTGATTATAGAAAAGCACACAGCAGCAGAACAAGAGAGACCCTGTCTCAAACAAGGTAAAGGAAGAGGAGCAAACACACTGATGCTATTTTCTGACCTACACATGTGTGCCTTGGTCTGATATGCTATCAGACTTGTACAAATAAAATAATTTATAAGTATGATTTCCCATAAACTATATAACAGAAAGGTTAAACCTGTAAATATTTGACCATTATATTATAACTTGAAATTTAACTGATTTCTATAAATTGTCCTATGTGATGGAAAAGACCCACAAATATGTTTCTGTACTTTTTGTGATAAAGCTGAGCATGGCCTCATATCTTACAACTACAAGTGAGCATGGCATCATAATTTACCCCTACAACTGCCCACACAAATAGTATTATTCCTGAGTAGCATTTGAATTTGTTAGTTATAACAAGCGTTCTACCTTGTCATTTTATTACATTTAAAATACCTCTTTTATTATAAATCTTTTAATTCTTATTCAACAAAAACACCCCCGTCCCGATCCATGATCCCTACCTCTCTTTACATAGTAAGTCTAAGCCTAAAATTAAAAGCTGCTCTGTCATTTTACCAAATGTCTTAACAGTTAGTTCGTTCATTTGAATATTAAAACATTCTAGGAATTTTATGCAAATTTTATAGAGAGGCTATTACTATAAAAGTACAATCATTTTAAATGTTTCATTGTAAAGTGATACTGGTGACCAAAATGAACATTTATATTTTTAATCTTTTATTTGAAAAAAAGCTGAGAAAGAAAAACAGAGAAAAGAGAGTGCATAGGTACACCAGGGCCTCTTGCCACTGTAAATAAACTCCAGATAAATGCGCCACTTACTATATATGGCTTTATGTGGGTACTAGGGAATCAAACCTGAGCTTTCAGGCTTTTTAAGCAAGTGTTTTCAACTGCTGAACCAACTCCCAAGCCACGAATCAATAATTTTAGCACACATTTCATATTAAACATTTTACAGCCAAGAATTTCAAAATATTTCTAAAATTCTGCCTCATTATCGAAATCATCAATTTTCTCACTGAGTGTACAATAAGAAATGTGAAGGAAAACCCTATAATATTAGGAGAGTCTCTGGTTAAACTGAAAAATCATATGTTTGCTATCAATATTTCAACCATAATAACAATGGCACATTTTCATATTGACTCCCTGTTTTACTAGATACACAATGTAAATCTGCTAGCTAAAGGTTAAGCTCCAAGATTGTGAAATACCGAAGGTCTCTCAAGTGGACAGAATGAATACTTAGAAATGTTGAAGGCATCAGAGATCCTCACATTGGTTATCCTCAACTATGTTCTATTAAAGTAGAGTTTCCATGAGAATAAACTCCTTTATACAATCATTTATTTAAAAAAATAAGATGAGTTGATACCAAAAATAAAGGAGTCAGAATAATAGGAATGTCAGGTAAGTGAAAATGAACCATGGAGGTCTTTGATACTTGAGAATATGTTGAATAGAATAAAGAATGTTTTCTTTGCCTCAGTGCAGTTAGGCTATCCTTAACTTCTCTAGCATTTTGAGTGCCTGACAAAGTGAACATTTGGATATTTTCACATTAGCAGAGGTGCAGCTGGTAGGAAGCTTAAAGAAAGTGGTATATAAGAAAACCATGTGCTATTGCTTCTTCTGAAACCATACTTCAGGGAAGAAAGCAGCACAGTTAGGAAAAAACATGCAGTGAATAAAAGTACAGACACATGCACACATTCATGCCACTGCAAAAAATAAAATAAAATAAAAACAAAGTAAACTCTGTATACTACTTTCCTTGTATTAGTTAAGACTAATTAAAAAAAAATTGGGCGTGGTGGCACACGCCTTTCATCCCAGCACTCGGGAGGCAGAGGTAGGAGGATTGCCGAGAGTTCAAGGCCACCCGGAGACTACATAGTGAATTCCAGGTCAGCCTGGACTAGAGTGAGACCCTAGCTTGAAAAAAATAAACAAACAAAAAAGACTAATTCACATATACCTTTAATAATAATGAGTATGAATGTTAAATAAAAATGCATAAAAACTGCATAGAATACTCCTATGAAATTAGGAATTATGGGTAGTATTAAATACTAGGAAGTCATATTCTGAGTCTCAATTTTCCCATCTATGAAATGGATCATGTAAGAATGACCATCTTAAAATGACTGTGGACAAGTAAAAATCATGACTGCACTGGGTGTTTGTGATGGTTAAGTTATGATGTCAACTTGACCTTTCAAGTAATCTTGGTTGGGTCTCTGAGGATGTTTACAGGAAGGCAGCCTCTCAGTAGGGGGCAGGATGTAAAGAAGCTCAAAGAAGCTAGAAGTAAACATCCTTTCCTGTGTGGGCAGTGCAGGAAGGAAAGTCCAGAGACTCAGGAAGCCATTAAGTCTGGGGAAGGGTTGTAAGACCTCACCCTAAATTTACATAAGGGGGAAGAAATTCTGTCCTTGCCCTCCTGCCTGTTAGCTGTTCTATGTGTGGTGTTGGTGATGGGTTTCTCTCTCTGTTTGGACCTGTGAAAGAGGATCAGCCTCTTTCACTTTTATGGGACTTCCCCTGGATCTGTAGCTTGAATAAATCATTTCCTCCCATAAACTGTGCCTGGTTTGAAGATTCATCCCAGCGTCATGTGGCTGACTACAACAGTGTTCTTTAAGCTTCGGTTCAATTGCCTGTTTCATTTTATGACATTTCTGGTTTTAGACCAGTGCTTTTTGAACCTCTACCTGCTTAGTTATTGGAAGCTCCAGATTTTGTTAATCTGGTTTATTTTATTGTGTGAAGGCTTACTTCGCCTACTCAGGTTAAACATTGCTCTCTCTTTTTACCCTGTCTCTCCTTAAAGTCTCCAGTCTCACTGGTTTAGTGTAATTCAAACTGACCCTCAGAGAATAGGAGTTAATCTCCTCATTGGCACCTCAAGCCTAAGGAAAGAAAAATACTAATAACACTGATTCTAAAGGTGTGTGCTCTGCGTTTGTGTTGAAGTCTTATACTGTGGTCACTCAGATACACAATTCATACATGTAACCTAACCAAGAAAAAATAAAGTAAAAACTATCTGCTGTCACCTTATACATTATTTTCAGGTTTTATCCAGGACTTAAAGTCCTATTATGGGTTGCTTTTCAGAGAGGTCTTTGCTATTGCCTCAAATCAGATCAAAGAAATATGTTTCTCAGTTTTTGTTTATGTACATCATCTCTACTCCTTCCTGATGAGAGAGGCCAGAAGAGCGCAGATAATTTGAGAAGAATTAAATACAATATACAAAAAATCTAAAATTAAAATTATCTCACAGATATAGAATATTGGCAAGTAACTAGCTTGATGCTTTTCACATCATCATGCCTATCCTTTCATCTATGAATTTTGAATTTTTTAAAAAGTATTTTCCAGCCTTGACAACTAGTAGATTGTTTACTTGAGAGTAACCTGAGTTTGTAGCTTCCTAGGGTTCTCCGTGGGAATGAATCCAACTCTTCCTACCTGCTTCCACAATTCCCTCCCTGAAATGATATGTTCTTTAAAGTGTGACATGTAGCATACTGTAGTCTCTTCTCCACTCCTGGTTGCCATGGAAACAAGCTTCAATTGTGCACAATGAAAATTATGTGGTTCAGAAAACATAGAGGCTACCTTCATAGCTGTATTAAAATAATAATCAATTATAATTCTACAAAGCAAATAGTAATGGATATATGCGGTGCATTATAATTTCCCTGTGGTAAAGGAGCATTTTGCAATTATTTCTGTCAAGGGGTTAGTATTTCTCTAGAGCACCTCTCAAGCATAAGGAATAATCATCAACAGATGGCTATTTGTTCTGTTCTGGAATGGGAACAGTTACGTATGTAATAATGCACAGAACAAAAATGAAAAGAATACATAATTACTTTCATCAGTGCTACTTTTGGAACAGCAAAAATAAAGCCAAGTCCAGGCAGGAATGTAAATCCCATCTCCAACAAACTTTTTGATGAGTCCATTATTTTTTTTTACAATGAATACTAGGAAATAATTCTTTTAAAAATTAGTTTATTATTTTTCTATCCAAAATACTATAATATATATTCAAATCGATACAATATAAAATTTCATGTCAAAGTAATTTGTGATATACTGGTAGCAATAATTTGAGCATTAATTTGAAGAAAATTGAAAGAAGGCAAATAAATTCAATTTTTAGAAAAAATAACTTCAAGTTAGAATACAATACAACATTATGACTTCTACATGAAATTTCATGGACAAAGGGACCAAGGAGATAGCTCAGCTATGCAAGCGAGAGGTACTTGGTACCATAGCCAGAGACCACATTTGGGACACACATACCTCAGTGCTGAGGGGACCAGAGACAAGAGGATCACTGGGGATCTCTGGATATCAAGTTTAACCAGAAAGTAAGGAGCTCTATGTTGAGTGAGATTCTGTCTCAGGAAAGCAAGGTACAAAAGACATGGAGGACACCTGATATCTTCCTTAAGTGAGAATCTCGGTACACACACACATACCATGTTCTATATACATGCACATAAACACATACCTTGCACTACACACAAAGCACAGACATACCATATACTACACATACACACATGCACAATATATATATATATATGTATATATCAGGTACTACGCACAACATACACATAACATGTTGTACATACACGTACTATGTACTACACAGTAACCACATAGGCATACCATATACTACATATACGCAAACACACATATATATATATGCATACCATGTACTACATATACATATATATAACATATTCTACATATTCATACTCTGTACTATGTACATATACATATCATATGCAACATGTGCATGTGAATACCATGTACTACAAGTGTACAAAATACACACACCATGTGCTACTTACACACAAATACAATATACTACACACACTGATAAAACCATGTGCTATACACTCTTACCACACTCATCATATACTACATATACACACACAAGAAAATGAAATTAAAATTTGAAAAATTTTATTGATAGAAATTTCTCCTGAAAATTTTAACTGCTAATTATTAGCCTCTATATTTATTTTCAGATATTCATGAAAATGTACTTTATCGTGTGTATTTACATTAAAATGGCATCTATAATATGAAAAGTTAATTATCAACAATATTATGAAATTATTTTTTTCATTCCTGCTTTTCTAAAAATATAACACTTTTATGTATTTCTAAGATCTGATGTCATTTTCAAAATTTTACTTCAATTAGAAATTTATTTCTTAAAATTATAAAAACTCATTATTAATATTTTTAATTTAGTTCTTTAAGAACATAAAGCTGAATGAAAGAATTTTGCAGTGCTTAAACATCTAGAAACATAGCTATTTTAAACTGTCAGTCATGCCATATAAAATCTGAGGAAGATTATAACCAACAAAATGCCAACATGTGAACTGTTTTAGACTTAAACAACATGGGTTCTATTGAAAAACGTGAAGAGATATATTTGCATATTGCTAAATGACAGTTCAAAGCAGAAGGAAAAGCTATCAAGTTTTCAATATTGATTTGCTACCTGAGAGGATCTGTGTTTTGCTCATGGAAATGGCAAAGAAAAACTTCTAAGATATTTCAAGAATGTCTTAAAAATAGCATTAATAATCTATTAATATCTATTGATTTGCCTAGGACAGTGTCCGAGAGTGGAGAAATGTGACTCAGCAGCCAGCCCAACCCCTTTTTCCTTGGGGTTGGTTTGAGATCAGTTCTTTTATTTCTCTCTGCTCCTTACCCTTTTAAAAATATTTATCAAAGTATCTTTATTTCAATTTGATCATTTGTATTTACATAGTAACTACAGGTTTAACTCAATACAGAGGACATTAGTAGCAAAGATTGGGCATGAGGGGCCAATGAATCTGAATCACAAGATGTAGATTTCTGTAAAAATTACAAAAGTTTATCTAGAATGAGACTATCTCAAAAGAAAAAAAAAAGATTACTGTATAAATTTTTTAAGTCCTTCCCTACCACCCAATAAGAAATTCCTGTTCCCAGCCATTTGTCATGTCCAGTTAAAGTCATATGCTGATGACAATAATGATTCTGAGAAAGAGAAGTGAAAACCATCACAATTCTTGGTCCACACATAACATGTAAGTCAGCTGAACATATGATTAAATGGAAAAGCCCCTTGGGGTAAAAGTGCTAGCTCTTTGTTTTGATTCCTTCTTATTGTTCTGTTAATATGACTTTCTTTTTTTTAATTATTTAATTTAGAAATAGTTTGAAAAAAGAAATGAATGTATGATTCTTTGCACCATATCGCATTGACTCTACCTACTGAATACAAAGTAAATAAATTAGAAATGACCAGAAAGTTCATATTTAGCACATTTTATTCTACTCATACCTCTGTGGAAACACTTTGACATAGCTTTACTGTAAGGTACTGGGAGGTCTTAATCCTGTGGGCAACTGAATTTAAATTTAATATAAAATAGCCAGGTAGACATTTTTATGACAGGTGATATAAAATTCATGATTAAGTACATAATTTGATTAAAAATGAAGCAGTTATATGTGAAATGCTCTGTTCTCAACCTACTAAATCTTGCAAATTCATAAATCTGTCATCATTAACCATACTATATTTTATTTTTGCTGCTCAATTAGTTTGTTTTTATATATTAAACTAATATGTTGAACAGACTTAAAAATACTTTGGTGTTTTGAGTTTGATAAAAGGTCTATAAGACAGTGATAGAAAATAAGAGAACAGTGTCACTATACCTGTGCCAAGTGATTAACTGCTAAGTGGATAGTGAGTAATGGCTAGTTAATGAATAACACTAAAGAGAACCCCTCAAGCCAAGAAAATCAAAGAAAATTATAAATTGTAAGGGATATTTAACATACCAGTATCTATATCTAAAGCATTTTACAATACAATGGATAGATATAAATATATATGCATACCCACAAATATATTTATAAATGAATATATATATACTTATAACTTTATTTTGATATGAGGATACTTAAGTTATAGATTACTTTGCAGCACAATAGGAAATATTCTGATTAAATTATGTAATAATTATATATATATGATGGAGGGTAAAATGTAGGTAAATGTATGAATTCAATGAATATAATATTTTATATACCTTTTGCATTTAACCAAAGATTAAGGATTCTGATGAACATAAGTAAAATCATTACGATCCTAAATTTTGTGGAAATTTAAAATGTAGTGGTAAAAATTATAGAGTGCATTCTATAGCTGAAAAGGAAAAAATAAGGTGTGAGTACAGAAAATAATATTGCTGGAGTAAAAATTTTGTCTGCAAGAGTGTGTAAATGAATGAACTGGAAGCAATGATAATAAGCTGTATATAGCAGACTAGAATTAGAAGGACTTTTAAATACCTTCCAATGATTCATATCTCATGTGAATTTGTATAGTGCTCTCTCTGATTAGAGTGGATTTAGCACATGAGACTGAACCTTATTATCTGGCTCTACTATTTTTATCTCTCGGGTCAGTTCACTATCCATCATTATTCCTATACCTAGAACAGGAAACTGTTAATTAACTATGTAAACCAAGGTGTAGGCAAAAATCAAGATGTCAAAAAAATCAATTGAAATTATAAACTATGTGCATAAGGTGTTAATTAAGAACTCCAGGAGGAAACAATGAGGCACATGGACAGAATTGGTAGAATATGAGCATTGACATAAAGCCATCCTGGAATGCACTGCCTTGTGATCTATCTATATATGGTCAACTGATTCCCAGTTGGCTGCATCTCAGAAGAATGTCATAACAGTAGAAATTTTAGAACCTATGAGAGTGATGGCTGTATCCACCATTGTCCAGATTTCACAGGGCAATAAGAGACACTAGAAGTTCCTATTCCATTGTCATACTTCTGCATTTATCTAGCCTCTCTTGAAAACAGCTACTAGTCCAGGATCCTCCTAGTAATCAGTTTACTAAGTCCCGATTAGTACGAACAGCAGTGCAAGTGTCAGAGAACGGATAGTGGGGAGAGGGGAACAGAGGGCTCAGAAGCAGGACTTGTTCACATTAAAGTGGCAGGAGGAAAAGAAATTTGTAAAAGCACCACATGTGAGTAGGAAAAATGTAGGTGAAGTAATTGTATCACAAATATCTGAGTACCACAGTTTGGGTCTTGTATTTTAAAATTTAATATACCCATCACTATAAATTTGCTGTATTTCATTTTGCAAACATTGGAATCTGTGGGTCAAGGAATGACTTATACTTCCTCTGCCATTAGTTCAGATGGTTTTGGTTGCAGCTCTGAAATTAAATTTGAGGTCAAAATGATAGAGTAAGCTTGTAATTATTGAAAGGATAATAGTTTGATAACATATTTTATTATAGTCACCAACACACTAGGTTTAAAAATTCTGATTTTTAATAATTTTATTTTCTTTAATATTAATAAACTAATAACTATTTTTGATATGAGAATATTTTAAAAAGGTAATAATTTGGAACACAAAAATGAATATTCTGATTAAATACTGTAATAATTATGCATTTAATTTGTGCATTCATTATATATATATATAATTTGTTTGCATTTGCTAAAAATGCTGATATGAACACAATGATAATGTGTATTTCTTGTTTTAAAATTAGTATAATTGTTAAGGGGCTATTTAAATGGATTTTTAGAACTACCAGAAAACATAATAAAAAGATTTTGTTTTTATTAAAAATATTAACTCTAGCTATAATCATATTTAATGGCTATGCCTAAATATCTTAAGAGCAGCAATACTGAAAGTTTAATAAGCTAATAAGAGTGTAATTTACATTTACTGCCCAAGTTTAAGTAATTCACATATAATTTTATTGTATATTAACTAGGTTTTCCTTTTTATATATATTCTTAAATTTCAGCTTTTAAAAGTCACCAAAGATGTAATTAACTTATAATAATTACATCATATATTTTGCATTCATGATTTCATACTATTAAATGAATCCATGAACATTAAATCAAATATTGAGGATCAAAGTCTTGAAATATTCTATGAGTTTCTCGAAAAAAATCACAAAATTAGGGCTAGAGAAATGGCTCAGCAGTTAAAGAGCTCACCCACAAAACCCAACTACCCAAGTTTGAGTCTCATGTGAAGCCAAATGTACAAAGTGGTGCATGCATCAGGATTTGCTTTGTCATGGACTACAGGTCCTGGTGTGCCCATTCTCTCTATTGTTCTGCTTGCAAATAAATAAATAAATACATATTTTAAAATACATATTTTAAAATTGTTCACAAAATTAAGGGAGCTATACATATGTACAAGGAGCAGGCAGAAGAAACAACCATTGGATCTTAAGTTTACACGCTGAACCATGTCCAGTCCAGGACATGAGCTGTCCTTAGTTCTTAACTTTTTTTTTTGTACATAATTATAGCCCTAGTCACATTTATCTGTATTATAACATTGAAAAAAATTAAATTCCCAATTTTAAATGGTTAAATTAAAAAGTTAAAGATTTTATAGATGTTTACTATAATCATTTTTCTTTTACATATTTCAATTTTGTCTTTTCCTTTGGCAAAAAAAAAACTAGTGCAAAAGTAATATAGAATACAGAAATAAACGTTGAAAATTAGAACTTTATTGACAGGTACATCATGAATATCAAATTTAATGGAAAATTAAACTTTTACTAAAATATGTGAAAGTAGTGGTTTTATTGTAGAGGCTAATTAAACAAATTGCATTGAGGTTTTTGAAGAAGGTAGATGACACTTTGACATAGTCTGCCGAAATCTCTAAGAAATAAAATAGGAAAAGTAGAAAAACATCTTTCAGAAGAGGTGGGTGATGCCTAATTATCTTTAGCCTTAACAGCAAAGTAAAATAGTTCTGTTGGAGTTAAATTCTCATTACTGCAACAAATAACCCAACCAAAAGCAGCTTGTGGAGGAATGGTTTTACTTTGGCTAACATACTTGAGGGGAAACTCCATCATGGCAGAGTAAATGATGGCATGGACACAGGGGTGGACATTAATTATTTCCACCACAGCACTGCAGAGGTAAGAAGGTGTGCCAAAAGCTGGCAAGGAGAAGTTGGCTATATACCCAATAAGCCTGACCTCAACAACATAGCTCCAACAAGGTTCCAATACTCAAACTACCATCACCTGGGGATCAAGCATTCAGAACACATTTGTTTGTGAAGGACACCTGAATCAAACCATAACAATCTGCCCCTGGTCCCCACAAACTAATAATCATACATGATGTAAAATACAATACTGTGCTTAACTCCATAAATCTCTACAGTTTTTCTTTCAACAGAGCCATAACACCAAACAACAAACCCATAATGGCACAGAACATTCCCAATGCAAAAGATAACATGAGGCATAGTGTCCTGATCAGCCATATGTCTCTGGGATGAATCTCCAAACCAGGCACAATTTTAGGGAGGAAAATATTGAAGTAACAGATCCAGGGAAGTTAACGAAAAAAGGCTGGCCCTCTTTCACAGATCCAAGCAGAGAGAGAGAGACAGCACCTCCAGAGGCAAGCAAGTAAGCCCACTGTAACACTGTAATTCACAAAAATGCAGAACTGCCAGACCTGGGGTTCTGCTACTGTTTTGAATATGTATCCCTAGAATTTCGCATCCAAATTAGAAAGGGTGTCATGACCCCAGGAGGTCAGGCAAAAGTGACACTTCTTTCAGCCAGAAGCCTGGAGACAACTAACAATTTAATAAACAAAATTATAATAAATTCTATTGAGGGACATTTATTCAAAACTATCATACATAGCAAAAACAGATTCAACCAAGATTTAACAAGCAAGCAAACATCAAACTCTAACTCCAAGTCTAATGAGAACCAATGACAGGTCTCTTGGAGTTCTGATTCTGCTCCTCCAGCTCGGCTACTCACAGTCCTGGAAAACTACATCCAGGGCTGGTAGCTCACCTTGGCAGCCATCTCACAGTCCTGGCATTTCACTGGGTCTCCACTGTAACCCAGGGTTCATCTTCATGACTTCATCGGGCTTCCATGCAAGTACTCCAACACACCTGCTTCACATTGCTGATGGCCATTTTTTCAAAAATCAAAACCGTGTTGCAAATTCACTGACCCTCACTTCATGCATTTGTTATACTCCATAGTACCAGGTGGGCTACTACCTAGTTAATCTGGGTGGGGAGAGGACAAAGCCAACTTTGAATAACAGGAAACCTCCTTCAGCATTCAGGCCCCTTACTTCAGAGTCCACATTCTTTCTGCTTCCCCAATGCAGATCACCTGGCCCAATCTCAATGGTTGTATAATCTCTCAAAGAAATGCATTTGAATTGGCTACAGTTTTAGGCCAAAATTTCATTTCTTTCTGGGCCATCTCCATCTGATCACGCCAGTCCATTTCTATGTAAAGCAACCCTGCACAAGTTCTCAGGAAACTAGCAGGCCAAATGCAGCAAACCTCTCACACAAACTGCTTCTGGTACAGTTCTGAAAAAGTTCCTCTCACCCTCCTAAGCCAAACCTCACAGTCCTTACTGCATTCAGGTTTTTCAACTCTGATAGGAATGGTCCATCAAGCTGTACTGACAGCACTGCAAAGCATCTCTCAGGCCAAGGTTTCAAATCTTTTCATATTCCTTCTTCAAATCAATTCCAAAAGGCCCAAAGCCTCAGAATCAGGGTTATAGCAGCTATGACAGAACCCACTTCTGGTACCAAATTTGCTGGAGTTAACTTCTTGTTGCTGCAACAAAGAACTCAATTAAAATCAACTTGAGGAGGAATGGGTTTAATTTGGATTACAGGCTCATGGGGAGACTCCATCATGGCAGGGATAATAATGGCATGAGAAGAGGGTGGACATCACCTGTACCACAGCACTGAAAACAGTGTCAAAAAAGTGTGCAAAACACTGGCAAGGGGAAGCTGGTTTATAACACCTATAAGCCACCCCCCCAACAACACAGCTCCATTGAGGTTCTAATATCCTGCACTTTTGTTTGTGGGGGACACCTGGACCAAACCATAACAACAGGAAACTTCACAAAGCTTGAAAGTCTAATGTCTTTCCAGAGGGACTGGATCAGCTTGAAGAGCTCTCCACTTCCAGTGGGGAAAAACAGGAACAGAGGGGGTGGGAGCCACAGTTTAAGAAACAGAGACTCAGAAAGTCTGAATTGCACTTTTGGTAATGGTGTGAGCTAGACCAAAGATTGATGGTGACGTTGGCAGTTGGAAGAGAAACACCAGAAGAATCCTCTCTTGACATTTGGCTTTTGGCACTTACCACTGGACCAGAAACTCTAACAGATTTTTAAAACACTCCTGCTAAGCCAGTAGTACAGCAGCCAGAGAAAGCCTGTGAATCACACTGTTGGAAA
>PVHP010003560.1:0-77600 GCA_004024765.1 Zapus hudsonius
ACAAAGATACAAACGTGTTTGGGAGAGAATCTACGGAGTCAGTGTGGAAGCTAATGGAGGAAGCGGGGTTCAGGGAACAAGGAAGACTTTCTCTAGACAGGCAGGAAAGACAAGAATGTATACTTGTAGTTTGAGGAGATCTGTTCTCTTTGGTAAAGTAGTAATGTATGAATTTCTGAGACTGACCAAGTCCTGGATAATAGGTCAAAGCACAAATCCTGAGGGCTGTGTACCAGGGTACTGGGATGGTGGCTCTCAAATGTCATATTCACAAGTAAGACTCACTCAGGGAACTGGATGAGGCAACCAGACCCCACTCTTAGCCCCTTTCAGTAGATCTGGGATTGGTGCAAAAGTCTGCAACTGAGCAAGCATTTCCGCTATTGTAATTCAGGTAGCCCTCACACTTTGACAAATGTCCTCCTCAGAGCAAAGGAAACTGCAATTCACTTCTTTCCCCTGTTTAAAAAGAATCCTCAACTTTCACAAAGTGTTTCATTATCGTCTTTCTTAAAATAGCACTGAAGTAACACCTTAGCAACACTGTCACCTGCTGTGTGACTTTTCCAGAGAAGATGAAGAAATGTCTCACCTCCACACAGGAACAGAACCAATTGAATGAATTGAATTAAATGGGGAATTTATTGGATTAGTTTACAGCAAGCAGCCAGGCCAGAGAAAGGGGCTGTCTCTTCTTAGGGCTTCCTTACACATAGCTCACCACTGAGAGGCCAACCACACTGGAAGAAGGACTTCTTCCTTTATGAAGCAACCTCAAAGACCCACCCAAGAGGGATGTCTGTATATTCCTAATCCGATTAAGTTGATGACACAATTTAACCATCACAGACACCTACAGACAAGAAATGATTCCACTGAAGTCTAGCTTGGTGCACCATTGAGTTTGTTGTTGTTGTTGTTGTTTTACAGGAACAACGCTGACTCCAAAGCAGGTGTGTCAGCAAACAGTCCTATCCCAGCTGCATCAGTGGGTTCCCCTTGTCCCCAAACTTCTATCTCCTATAAACTCGAGCATGAGGTAGTGATAGGTAGAATCTCAGGTGAGAGTCTGGTGATGTCCCTTTCCAAGAGGGAATTAACTCACTACCATTCCAATAGGCCTATCTATAATTATATTGTTTTATTTCATTGCCACAACTACAAGGTCAAGGTATTCTGTAGGTCACCACAAACGCCACTGCATGGTGGCCAATTGTCATGTAGGCCTAAAAGAAACCACTTCACTGTACCATCCTGCTATGTACCAAGCATTGGAAATACTTAGGTTATAGTAATAATAACCACCATTTATTGAGCATTGTAACCATTTTGTAAATATTGTATAATTTAACACAACCACCCTTCAGAGACAGTATTATACTCTATTTGGGGTGAGGGGTTGCAAGACTGAACCCAGGCCTTTTCTCATACTACTCCAGCCCCTTCCATTTTTATAGCTAAGGAAATTAAGGCCCACAAAAGTTAGAAAATTTATCTGAGGTTACCTATTAGTAAGCAAAAGTAAGTCTGTGAATACAAAGACTGCTTTTTCCTAAGCATTATTTTTAAATAATCGAATGAGTTTGAGGTGAAAATTAGCATGTGACAAACTACCGCCCTGTGCATGCCAGCTAATGCTCTAGATGGAACTGTCATTTCCACTTAATCCCCCAGATTACACTGACACTCAGAGACTAGTTAATTAGTTATCATATTCTATCATCTATGGCTCAGCAAACAGAAAAGATGATTCATTGGGTTGTTTCCAACTCTTAGGAAAAAGTAGAATGTGGAAGTTACTCATTCTATATGATTGAGCTGTAGAGGGAATCAAGTATTTGCCCATATGCACTATACCTTTGGACTAGCAGCCTGAATAGCTTGCCTTGTGTGCAGAGGGGCAGCCTCGACTATTACAGGGATCTCATCTGGTCTCTCCTTGGCGCTCTAGTCCTAGTGCTTCCCATGAAAAGAACTCAGAGTGGGGCTGGGAGATGACTCAGTGGTTAAAGCTTTGGCTCAGCAAGCCTGCCGACCAGAGTTCATATCCACAGCACTCAGTGGCACGGGTGTCTATAATCCTAGCACACTCACTAATGGGAAGTGGAGTCAAGGGAATCAGTACAGTGCTCATGAACCAGCCGCATAAAACAAGAGAGACCCTGTCCCACACAAAGTGGAAGGAGAGGACTAACCCCCACAGGTGGTCTCCTGGCCTCCACATGTGCACCGTGGCACTAATGTGTCCATGCACACACACCATATATACTCATACATTCTTGCACACTAATAATTAAAAGAATTCAGAGTGTAAAAGACAGGTAAGGTTTTTTTTTAATATAAAGTACAATCAACAGGAGAGAGTAGCCAAAGAGATCATTGTGTCAACCGACATTTTTAGAAAGGTTTTATGCTATTTCCTAAAGTTTCTGAAACAGGTTTCTGAGGGGAGTTTTCCTGTACAGGCATTTGTTAGGCCCATTTTGGATTAAGCTCTTGAGGAAGAGGGACAATGGCATGTCTTTGTTCTTTACCAGAAAGCCTCCTTTGAGATGGTCATTTTATTATCATTGGGGCATTTTAGAAGGTCATGTCTTCACCCAGGGCCAGAGACTCAACTCAGAGGCCATTCTTTTTTCTTTTTTCAGTGAATCCATCTTTTTTTCATTTTTTCCATACTTATTGTAAATGGATACATTATACGAGCAAGTCTTATGGTGGTACCCCCATTTCCCTCCTCCCTGTTCCCACCCCTCTGGGGCCTTCCTGTATGGGCTTGCTGGACCAGTGCATGGGATGGGGGGATATGGATTATACCAGAGGTTGCCAGATTTTTTTCTCTCTCTCCCCCACCATGACTCTTATAATCTTTCTGCTCCCTCTTCCACTCATTTCCTGAGTCATGGTGGTGAGTTTTAGGTCTACTTTACTGTTGATCTCTGGATTTCTGCTTTGGATTATGTTGAGTATCCTCAGTGTCTGTCTCCATTATCCTTTCACAAGTTATCTGATTTACTACAGAGTTAGGTCTCTTGCTCATTTCATCACTTCCTTGAAGGTTTCATTTGGGCTCTACATCTTAAGTTAGGAGTGGTTCATCTCCTGCCTGAGTGACAGGTAACATCTCCAACCCTGTTGCTGGGATTGGGTTGTCCATGGTTCTCACTGGCTTCTGATACACAAAAACAGAATCTCCATTGGAGAATGAGATCAATATAGGTTAATTAAGACAAACTTTGTTAATCTGTCGAGATTCTAATAGGTATATCTCTTAGAGTCCAGGTTCTTGGTCTTCATATGGGATTGCCATGGATCCCAGTTCTGCCCCTGAGCGGATCTCTTAGCCAAATAACAAGCCATTTATTACCCACCCAGGTTTAGTGCCACTATTGCATGGGTGAGTCTTCTTGGTGTTACTGGTCTCTATCAGTCTTCATCATTCTCATGGCATTCAGTGTTGTATTCCGATGATCTCTTTTTTTATTCATTTTCAAGCAGAGAGATAGAAAGAGAGAGAGAGAGAGAGAGAGAGAGAACGAGAGAGAGCACACCAGGGCCACTACCTTGTGGGTCTGGCTTATGTGGGAATTGAACCCAGGGCCTTAGGCACTGGAGGCAAGTGCCTTACCCGCTGAGCCATCTCTCCAGCCCTCAATGATCTCTTCTTTCTCGGAATATCTTTGGTCATTTTCCCCAGGCAGCTCATGTAACACTTTCCAGCACTACACATGCTACCATCTGGGGGCTGGATACCATTCTTGCTTCAGCAGGGTCTCTTGGTGTTGTATGATGATAATCTGTGTGTCATCAGCAATAGGGTCTTGTCTTTTACTTGGGTGGGTATTCAAGAGCTATGACACAAGCCTATCTTATTTTGGGGGACCTCATGGATCCCTTTGATTAACAGCTCAGTGTGAGAAGTAACCAGTGACTGGAACCTGAGTTTACTGGCCATAGCCATTTGTCTTGGGGTTAGGCCACCTCCTGCCCTATTCAGGGATTCTCTTACCTGGCTTCCTAGAGAGCTTACTGCGTGAAAATTAGGATTTTAAGGTATCCTTCTTTATTGGTGTTGCGGTCAGCTTTCTAGTTGCTGCGCAGATAGAACCCAAGCAAAGGCAGCTTGTGGAGGAATGGGTTTATTTGGCTTACGGACTCGAGGGGAGACTCCATCCTGGCAGGGAAAACAATGGCATGAGCAGAGGGCTGGACATCACCTCTCCCACAGCACTGGAAACAGCAGCAGAAAGGTGTGCCAAATACTAACAAGGGGAAGCTGGCTTATAATCCCATAAGCCTGCCCCTGACAACACAGCTTCATCGAGGTTGTAAAACCCAAACTGCCATCAGCTGAGGATCGATCTATCAGAACACATTCATTTGTTTGTGGGGGACACCTGGATCAAACCATGACAGTCCACCCCTGGCCCCCACAAACTAATAATCATACATGATGTAAATACAATGCATTCAGCTCAACTCTTAAGTCCCCACAGCTTTCAACTGAGCCATAATATGAAAAATATACCATAATGGTGCAGAACATTCGCAATGCAAACATGAGGCACAGCAAAAACAGATTGACCAATACAATACAAGATTTAAAACAAACAGGGCACCATCAATCTCTAACTCCAAGTTCAATGATTCTAACCAATAACATAAGTCTCTTGGAGATTCAATTCCGCCCCTCCAGCTCAGCTACTCACAGTCCAGGAAAACTTCATCAGGTGCTGGCAGCTCATCTTGGCACCCATCCATAGTCCTGGAATTCTTTGGGTCTCCATTGCAACCCATAGTTCATCCTCATGGCTCCATCAGGCTCCATGGAGGCAACCTTGCACACCTGCTTCACACGCCGATGGCCATTTTTCAAAAACAAAACTGTGTTGCAAATCCAATGACCCTCTCTTTCTAACCAATCTCCATTCCACAGAACCAGGTGGGCTACCAACTTGTTAATCCAGGGGGATCAAAGCATTCAGGCCCCTTACATCAAAGAGTCCGCATTCTTCTTGTTGTTCCAGTGCAGACCAGCTGGCCCAATCTCAATGGTTGACATCTCTCAAACAATTGCAGGTGAATGGGCAGCAGTTTCGACCCAAAGATCTTTCTTTCTGTGCCATCTCCATCTGCTCACACCAGTCCATCTTTACGCAAAACAACCCTGCACAGGTTTCCAGGACACAGGCAGGCAGAACACAGTAAGCCTCTCACGCAAACTGCTTCTGGCACAGTCCTGACCAAGTTCTTTCTCCCCCTCATAAGCCAAACCTCACAGTCCATAGTTCTCATTACAGTCAGGTCTTTCAACTCTGACCAGAATGATCCATGAAGCTGTACTCACAACACTGCGAGGCATCTCTTAGGCCGAGATTTCAAGTCCTTCCACATTCCTCCTGTAGATCACTTCCAGAAGACCAAAGCAACAAGATCAGAGTTCTAGCAGCAACAGATGACCCCACATCCTGGTACCAAAACTGTTGCGGTCAACATTCTAGTTGCTGCGTAGAAAGAACCCAAACAAAAGTGGCTTGTAAAGGAATGGGTTTATTTGGCTTAAGGACTCGAGGGGAGACTCCATCCTGGCAGGAAAATGATGGCATGAGCAGAGGGCTGGACATCACCTCTCCCACAGCACTGCAAACAGCAGCAGGAAAATGTGCCAAACTCTGGCAAGGGGGAGCTGGCTTATAACCCCATAAGCATGCCCCCGACAACACAGCTTCATCGAGGTTGTAAAACCCAAACTGCCATCAGCTGAGGATTGATCTATCAGAACACATTCATTTGTTTGTGGGGGACACCTGGATCAAACCATGACAATTGGTTAGATTGGTGTGTAAGTCTCCCCCGCTCCCCCTCTAACAATTCCTTCAAACTCCTTTGGCCATCTCTCAATTCATCTGACAGATTTTCTTAATGTTCAGGCTTAACCTGGTGAGGAACCACATATGAGGGAGAATATGTGGCTCTTGGCTCTTTGTTCTTGTGTGAGGTTGCTAAGAATGATATGCTCCAAGCCGTCCACTTTTCTTTAAATTTCACTGTGTCATTTTTCCTTTCAGCTGCATAGAATTCCATAGTGTGTATATGTACCATAACTTTGATTTACATTTGTTCAGTGATGGGTATTTGGGTTGATTCCAATTTTTAGCTATTATGAATTGAGCTGCAATAAACATGGTTAAGGAGATTTCTCTGTGTTGTAGTGTGAAATCTTGAGGGTAGAAGCCTAGTAAAGAGAAAGCTGGGCCCATTGGTAGCTCTATATCCATTCTATTCAGGAGTCTTCACACTGCTTTCCATAGTGGTTGTACAAGTTTGCAATCCCACCAGCAGTGAATGAGGGTTCCTTTTTCCCCTACATCCTTGCCAGCTTCTATTGTTGTTGGATTTTTTAATGATTTCCATTCTGACTGGAGTGAGGTGGAATCTCGTTGTTGTTTTTATTTGCATTTCCCTCATGATTAAGGACGATGAACACTTTCTTAAATAAGAATTGGCCATTTGTGTTTCCACCTCTGTGAATTCTCTGTTGAGATCAAGGCCTCATTTTGTGAGGAGGCTGTTTGATTTTTTACTATTTAATTTTTTGAGTTCCTTGTAGGTTTTAGATGTTAGGCCTCTGTATGTGGAATAAGTGGCAAAGATTGTCTCCCATTCTGATGTTGGTCTATTGGCTTTGAGTATGGTGTATTTGTACAGAAGCTTTTTAGTTTTATGAGAGCCTATTGGTTGAATGATTGTTGCATTTCCTGGGTTACTGGATGTTTGTTTAGGAAGTTTTTTCCTACTCCTATCTCATTTAGAGTTCCTCCTTTTTTTTTCTTCTAGGGTATTCAGAGTTTCAGGTCTTGTATTGAGGTCTTTAACCCATTTAGAGTTGAGTTTTGTGCATGGTGAGAGGAGTGGATCTAGTTTCATTTATTTTACATATATTTAGCCAATTTGTCCAGCACCATTTGTTGAAGATGCTATCTTGTTGGCAGTTGAGGTTGTTGGCACCTGTCATGGTTTGAACCCGGTGTCCCCCACAAACAAATGAATGTGTTCTGATAGATTGATCCTCAGCTGATGGCAGTTTGGGTTTTACAACCTTGATGAAGCTGTGTTGTCAGGGGCGGGCTTTTGGGGTTATAAGCCAGCTTCCCCTTGCCAGAGTCTGGCACACCTTCCTGCCATTGATTGCAGTGCTGTGGCAGAGGTGATGTCCAGCCCTCTGCTCATGCTATCGTTTTCCCTGCCAGGATAGAGTCTCCCCTCGAGTCCGTAAGCCAAATAAACCCATTTCTCCACAAGCCACTTTTGTTTTGGTTCTTTCTGTGCAGCAACTAGAAAGCTGACTGCAACAGCACCTTTGTTGAATATGAAGTAACTATAGTTGCTCGAGCTTAGGGCAGGGTCTTCAATTCTGTTCCAGTAGTCTGCCTGTCTGTTTTTATTCTAGTTATCATGCTGTTTTTGTTACTATGGCTTTGTGGTATATTTTTAGATCAGGTATGGTGATAACTCCTGAGGAGCTTCTTTTATTCAATATAGGTTTGGATATCGAAGGCCTTTTCCCCTACCAAGTAAATTTGGAGATTATTTTTTCTATGCCTGCAAAGAATGAAGCTGGTATTTTTATTGAAATTGCATTGAATCTGCATATAGCTTTTGGAAGTATTGCCATTTTCACAATATTAATTCTACTGATCCAGGAGCATGGGAGATCTTAGCATCTTTTCACATCATCCTCAATTTCCTTCTTGAGAGTTTTTATGTTTTCATTATAAAAAATCCTTTGTTCATGTTATTCCAAGGTATTTGATTTTTTGAGGTTATTGAAAATGGGACTGTTTTGCTGTTTCTATTTCTGTATGCCTGTTATTTGCATACAGAAAGGCTACTGATTTTTGTGTGCTAATTTTGTATCCTGCCACTTTGCTGAAGAAATTTATCAGCTTCAGTAAATTAATGGTACTATCCTTCAGGTCTGTTATGTATAGGATCATGTGATCTACAAAAAGAGATACTTTCATTTCTTCCTTTCCAATTTTTATCCCTTTTATGTCTTTCTCCTATCTTATTGCTTGGGCTAGGACTTCAAGCACTATGTTGAAGAGCAATAGTGAGAGTGGACATCCCTCTCTTGTTCTCAATTTTAGTGGGAACTCATTAAGTTTTTCCCTCTTGAGTATGATTTGGTCTTTAGGAGCTTTGTATATGGCCTTTATTATGTTGAAGTATAAGCCCCCTATGCCAATTTTCTCCAGTGTTTTGATCATGAAGTGATGTTGAATTTTGTCAAAGTCCTTCTCTGCATCAATTGAAATGACCATATGGTTCTTGTGTTTGAGTTTATTGATATGGTGGATTATGTTAATTGATTTCTGTATGTTGAACCAACCTTGCATCCCTGGGATGAAGCCTACCTGGTCAAAGTGAATACTTTTGTCATATTGTTGGATTTGGATTATGAGGATTTTGTTCAGATTTTTTATTCTAAATTCATCAGGGACATAGGTCTGTAGTTTTCCTTTCTAGTTATATCTTTGTCTGGTTTTGGTATTAGGGTGGTGGTAGCTTCATAGGAGTTTGGAAGCATTCCCTGATCTCCAATTTCCAGAAAGAGAGGTTTCAGTTCTATGATGAAGGTTTGGTAGAATCTGGCTGAGAAGCCATCAGGTCCTGGACTTTTCCTTTTAGGGAGGTTTTTTATTACAATTTTAATCTCAGTGGATGTGATAGGTTTATTTAGGAGTTTTGTTCTGGGTTTAGTTTTGATAGGTGGTAGGTTTCCAGGAATTCATCCATTTCTTGCAGGTTTTCCAATTTTTTGGAATAGAGGTTTTGGAAGTCTGTCCTGATGATTCTTCCAATGTCATTAGGGTCTGCTGTGATCTCTCTCTTTTCATTTTTGATTTTATTGATTTAGAACTTCTCTTTTTTCCATTTGGTTAGATTGGCCAGGGGTTTGTCAATCTTGCTTATTTTTTAAAAGAAGCAGCTCTTTGTTTCATTGATTTTTTAAAATCATTTTCTTAGTTTACAATTCATTGATCTCTGCTCTGATCTTAATTATTTCTTTTTGTCTTGAGCTCCTAGGGCTGGAGTGTTCTAATTTTTCCAAGGCCTTCAGCTGATTAATTAAGTTATTAATTTGAGATCTCTCTTTGTTATGAAGGCATTCAGTGCTATGAATTTTCCCCTTAGGACTGCCTTCATTGTGTCCCATAAGTTTTGGCACATTTTATTTTATCAATTAGATCAAGAAAAATTTCAATTTCCCTTTTAATTTTTTGAACTACCCATTCACTGTTAGTAGCATATTGTTAGGTCTCTGGGAGCTTGCCATGATCATATAGTGGTTAGTAGTGTATTGTTCAGTCTCTAGTAGTTGGTGTATTTTTTTTCTCCCATTGTTTATTTCCAGCTTTAGTGCATTGTGGAACAAAATGATAGGGGGTTACATCAATTTTCTTGAATTTATTGAGACTTGTTTCATGGCCTAATATTTGGTCTGTTTTGGAGAAGGTTCTGTGAGCTGCTGAGAAGAATGTATATTCAGTAGAGTTGGGATGTAATGTTCTGTAGATGTCTGTTAGGTCTAGCTGATCTATGGTGTGTTGAGCTCTATTATTTCTCTGCTGATCCTCTGTTGGATGATCTGTCGAGAGATGATAGTGGTGTATTAAAGTCTCCAACTATGATGGAGTTGGAATTTATTTTTGTTTTGTTTTCCAATAAGTTTTGCTTTATGAAATGTGGTAAACCTGTATTTGGTGCATATATATTTATGATACTGATATCCTCTTGTTAAATTATTCCCTTGATGAGTAAGAAGTGTCCTTCCTTGTCCTTTTTTATTTCTTTTAGTTTAAAGTTTATGTTGTCGGATCTTAATGTAGCCACACCCACTTACTTTTTCTGTTTGCTTGAAAAAATCATTTTCCATCCATTTTCTCTGAGGAGGTTTCTATCTTTAGAGGTTAGGTGAATTTCTTGAAGACAACAAATGGAAGAGTCCATTTTTCTTATCCAGACTGCTAGCCTGTATCTTCTTATGAGAGAGTTAAGACCATTAATATTCAAAGTTATAATTGTGAGGCTTGATTTAATCCCTGCCATGGTGAAGTGTTTATGGTATTTAGTGCCTCTCATGTTGTTTTGATCTTCTATGCTTTGTTATCATGGCTGACCTCTAGAAAGCTCTTGGGGTTGGTTGTTTGACTCTTCTGTGTAGAATATTTCATGGCATATTCTCTGTAGGTTTGGTTTTGTGTTCATATATTTGTAGATATGGCTTTTATCATGAAATGTTTTCCTTTCTCCATCTATTATGAGGAATGCTTTTGCTGGGTACATTAGTTTGGGTTGAAAGTCATAGCGGTTTAGGCTTTGAAGTACTCCATTCCAAGCCCTTCTTGCTTTCATGGTTTCCATGGAAAAATCTTATGTTACTCTGAGGAGTATGTCTTTATATGTGATTGTTTTTCTCTTGCTGCTTTTAGAACCCTCTTTTTTTGCTTTCAGTATTTAGGCTTTTCACTATGATGTGTCTTAGAGAGTTTCTTCTTTGGTCCTGCCTGTTTTGTGTTCTGTGTGCTTCCTAGATCCAAATGGGACTCTCTTTTGCAAGAATGGGCACATTTTCTTCAATAATTTTCTTGAATATGTTCTTTATGTCTTTGGCATGAATTTCTTCTCCCTCTGGTATCCTCCTGATCCAGGGATTTGGTGACTTAAGATTCTCCCAAAGTTCCCTGATATCTTGTTTGCATGCTTTTTTGGGGGAAAAAAAGTTTTTGTCCATATCTCTTTCTTCTGCTTTGTCTTCCATGTCTGTGGCTCTATCTTCCAGGTTATTAACTCTGGTAGTGATGGATTCTAGAGATGTTTTTAATATCTCCATTTGATTTTGGTTTTTCCATACTGCTTTTTACATTATCTCCATCTCCGTTGAGTTGCATTTTCATTTCAAGTGTGTCTTACTTAATGCTTCCTGGTAATCATTTTTGTATTTCATTATGTCTTTGTTCAGTTTAACCACCTGATTCTTGAGCTCCTCTAATTGCTTGTTTGCCTCTAGCTCCTTGACTGTTCCACCAAAGTCTGTCTGTTTTCCCTCAGTTGTGTTAAGCCTGGTGGCAAAGCTTGAGAGCTGATTCTGCACATTTCCATTTAAACTATCAATTTTTGCTTCCATTTCCATTAATAATCTGGATATAGACTCCATGCAGAGATGTCCTACACATGTTGTCATCTCCTACTGGGCTTGCATCTGTGCTTTTCTTTGGTATTTTCATTGGGAACTTCCCAAGTGGTGTCAGGAGAACTTGGTGTGGGGCACTCTGTGTGTGTGTTCTTTTTGTGTTGTGACCAGTCCATTTTCAGATGAGAGATTGATTTTTCATGAACCCTCAGCAGGGGTGGAGCCCAAGTATGAGTTTGCCTCGAGGACTAGTGAAGTGAAGTCTTGGCAAAGTGCTTGGTTCCTCTGGTGCCAGGCAGTGTGTGTGGGGAGGTGCTCAAACCTTCAACAACAGGAGCAGACTGGGGACTGGGCCCACCAGAAGTCGGGCTCAGTGGTCAGGGTTCACTGAAGCCAAGGTTCAGCTCTTTAACCTGGCCTCACCTAGGGTCAGGGGGTCAGTGGGCAGGGTCTCCAAGTGCATAGGCTAGTGGGAGGCCAAGGCACAGCTCTCTAACCTGGCCTCACCTGGTTTCAGGGAGTTGGTGGGTGGAGGCCCTGGGTGTACAGGCTGGTTAGAAGCAAAGTGTGGGACCTTGCTGAAAGGCAATGGAGGACACAGGGTTAAAGAAAGTTGAGTCTGGCCTTGAACCCCCAAAATCTCATCCTGAGTTTGGCTGACTCCTTCCCTCCCCAACCTCCAGCAACCTGGCAGGCCCCAGAAATCCCTGATAAGTCCAGGAAATTCAAGGACCGAGTTTACTGGAGTTCACATAATTCAGCTATAAGGTGATAACAAAGCCAGGCAACGAGAAAGTCCTTCCAGCTTATCTATGCAGCTGGCCCCTGCCAATCCTGTCATGAGAGAAACAGGCCACCCTGCCCCCACCAATCCCCTTGCTGCTTATCCCCCTGCCTCACCTTTTCCCTCCTGCATAAAAGCACCCTCCTCAATCTAATAAATGAGCTGTTCACTGCAAGTGTCTCCTGGGTGGCTATGCCCATGTGCACACGCTGTCTCAAGACTCTGTTTACCCAGCTCCATGGATGAAAAGGGGGTCAGTGTGCAATGACCCCCCCAAGTCATCCACGGACACACAGCAAAGCAGGAGCTTGCTTTCCTGGCCTGGCCCCCAGGTCACGGGGTGCATGGGCCAGTGGGGAGCCAAGGTACAGCTCCTTAGCCTGGCCTCGCCTAGGGTCAGGGGGTCCCAGAGGCCATTCTTTTGAGCAGTAATCTGAGTTCTACAGTTTAAGGTCCTGGTTTTATAAGCTGCAGATTATGAAGAAGGGGTCTATCCTCAATGACCTCCAAGCCTGCTAATATCTGACTATCTACCTAATAATGATGATCAGAAGGGGTGTGACTGAGCTAGAGAGATGGTATAGTGGTTAAAGATGCTTGCTTGTGAAGTCTGATTCCCCAGTACCCAAAGCTAGATGCAATGGCAAGAGACCTGGTACACCCATACTCATTCTCTCTCTCTCTCTCTTTCTCTCTCTCTCTCATAAATGAAATATTATTTTTAAAAAGAAAGGAGTATGACTACCAGATCTCAAAGTTGGCCAGAACTAGGTTTGCCTCTATGCTCTCTGTGATTTGGGGCTGATCACATGTCATTTCTGAGCCTCAGTCTTCACAATTTTAAGAAAGGAGTCTGGCACAGTGTTGCTGCAGACCTGTGTCCCTCATACTGGGGAAGCTCTAGTGAAAGGACCCTTGAGCCCAAGGAATCAAGATCAGCCTTATAACATTGTGAGATCTTTTCTCAAAAAGTAAATAACTAAATTAAATTAAAAAAACAAGTTGGGTGTTATGACACACACCTTTAATCCCAGCACTGGGGAGGCTGAGGCAAGAGGCTCATGAGTGAGGTCAGCCTCCATAGTAAGAACTTGTCTCTAAAAATACCCAACCAAATAAATAAGTAAATGTAAACCAAAACAAAAACAAATAAATATGTTTCATAAGTGAAAATAAATAAATAAAAATAGACTGTGTGGGCTGGGGAAATGACTTAGTGGTTAAAGGTGCTTGTTTGCTGACCTGGGTTCAATTCCCCAGTACCCATGTAAAGCCAAATGCCAGAGTAGTGCATTCATCTGGATTTTGTTTGCAGGAATAAGAGGCCCTGGTACACCCACCCATTCTTTCTCTCTCCCTCTCTTTTTCTCTCCCTCTCTCTCTCTTTCTCTTTTCTTTCCTTCCCTCCCTCCCTCCTTCCCTCTCTCTCTTCCTCTCTCTTATAAATAAAAATATTTTTAAAAAATAGACCAAGTGTATCCAGATAAGGTGGGGCACACCTTTAATCCCAGCACTCAGGAGGGAGAGGTAGGAGAATTGCTGTGAAAACAAGGCCAGCCTGGGACTACAGAGTTCCAGGTCAGCCCGGACCAGAGTGAGACCCTGCTTCTAAAAAGAAACAAAAAAAGGCCATGCATGCAAAGTTTGATCCCACATTTATACAGCCTTAAAAATAAAATTTTCTCTACTATCATCCTGTTGATATATGAACTTGAAAATATGCTCAACACACTGGGCTTTGATGAGTAATTCATAAACATTGTCATCTTGCTCAGGGTGGTGATAGAGATAGATCAAAAGAAGCAAGTACCATGAATAGTTCATAAAGAAGATAACTGTCTTTGAAAAAGCTGCTTCAACTATCTCAAGTTTCTTTTAAAAAGTTTGGTTTTCTCATTAATATGATAGAACTTTTCTAAGAAGAAATTTTTGTCATGCCTTTTTAAAAACCATACTGTCATAGGATAGTGCATGTCTGCTCAAAAGGCTTTTATATCTGGCAAAGCAATTATTAATGTTTTCAACAGATATTTATCCAGTGATAATGATGGACTGCTAGGAACTAGCATTAAGCATTGAAGACAGCCCTACAGACAAGAAACCCACAAGGAAAGCCATTGCATGCCTTTACTCCCAACACTCGGGAGAAAGAGGTGGGAGGACCAAGGACACCCTGAGACTACATAGTAAATTCAAGGTCAGCCTGGGTTAGAGCGAGACCCTACCTTGAAAAAAGAAAAAGAAAGAAAGAAGCACATAAGGAAGAGACACAGACAAACCAACAAGATCTATAAGTGCTACAAGAATGCAGGCACAAAGCCCAGAGAGAAGGAAATTACCCAGGGATAACTTCCAAAAAACAGTAACACTTAATGCCAGTCTTAGCAAGTGAACAGGAGTTAGCCAGGAAAAGAGACAGGGGTGTTCAGGCAAGAAAGATAACTGTACAAGCTCTCCACAGCAGAAGAGAGCAGGCCAGTCTCGAAACAACAAAGAGGGAACTGGCAAGAAATGAAAGTTGAGGTGGAGAGTGTAGGACAAACCAACAGAGAGCCTACAAGTCAGCATGGATGAGCTAAGAAAGGTCTTCTGTATCCAAAAACAATTAACATCCTTCACATATACAAATACATGCATGCACACTATACACATAAATATAGCATTCTGAAGCTGGGAAGGTGATTAAATATGTCTAGGAGGATGGTGGAAAAGAGCAGGAAAAGGAGCAGAGCTGGTTTAATTTTGTCACTAGCTACTTTCCGGGGTACTGTGGCATTCAGGACAGGATTCTGAGCAGTAGTGAACGTACTTGCCTGTTAAGAAAGACTCTGACACACATCAATGCTGAAATGGCTTGGAGGCTATTGGAGTGATGGGAAGAAGTGTTCCAGTGGTGGAAAAAGAAGAAAGTGACAAAAAGAAATAGTAAATTCAAAATAGATGTCTCGGGGCTGCAGAGATGGCTCAGCTGTTAAGGTGCTTGCCTGCAAAGCCTAATGACCCAGTTCGACTCCTCAGCACCCACGAAAAGCCAGATGCACAGAGTGGTGTATGCATCTGCCATTTGTTTGTAGTGGCTGGAGGCCCTGACACACCCATTCTCTCTCTTTTTCTTCTTTCTATCTCTCTCTTTTTGAAAATAAATAAAAAAAATAGATATCTCCTTGAGACATCTTCTAATCTGATTGAGAACCCCAAATATGAAATCCTGCCATGCAGCCCTGCCTGCCCCAGGGCTGGCCACTCTGCCTGTCCTCTCTGACATACCAGACTCCACCTCTACCCCCACCCACTGTTCTCACACCTCATCTGGTCAATTTGAAATGGCACAGGCATGTCACCTCCCTGGTGTGCCCCACCCAGCATCTGAGGCTCTGCACAACTTTCAGGTGGAGGGGTCTCAGCCCTACACTTAGCACAGAGACACAGACAACCCCAAATTCAATTAGAGAACAATGTAAGCACCATCCTTTTATGACTATATTCATACCTCCTAGTCTGGGTCAATGGAGCAAAATTGGAAATGTAATTGTGTTAAAGTCCCTTCAGGCTTCACTTAGACATGGATTGGAACATGAATTAATCTGAATAATTTTATACTTTAAGGGCACAATTATACTGTAGCCCTAGGGAAAGGGCTTGGGGAATAGATACAGAGCTGGAATTTCCAGAAATGGAAAGAGTGTGTGTTTGTTGTTGCTGTAGTTGTTTTAGATAAGTTCTAACTATATAGCCCAGGCCAGCCTTGAACTTGTAATCCTGGTGCCTCAGCCTCCTGAGTCCCGAGATTCCAAGCATGCACCACTATGCCTGGCTTGTGGATTTATTTTCATATCGTGTGAAAATAGAACCCAAGCCAAAACTGCAAGATGTCTCTCACTCTCTTTTTTAATTCGCATGATTGCTTGGCATAATAATGTTAACCACTCAACTCCAAGACATGCTGAGATCTTGGTTTCCCAGGAATTATGGCAAGAAGGGGTGATCATGCAGCAGAGAATGCTCAGAAGATGAGCTAATGTGGGGGAGAACTAGCCTAGCTGCTTATATTAAAGATGGACTGCAGTCTAAAGGATCTCAGCTCTGTATAAATAGACATGGCTCAAACGACTGTTGGTAGTAAGAAGTCCCTTCTAGGGAGTAAGGCAAGGCATGCTGGAGAAGGATCTCAGAAGCAATCCAACTTAGTAGAAAGAGACATGGTCAAAACTGAGACCTGCCCGTATGTAATATAACCATTGCCCATGGTGGGATGGGTGCTCTTTGCTTCCGCTATGCAGACACTTTCAAGTTCCTGAAAGTGTTGTATTCTCTGACCTTTGCTGGTCCTCTGCCTAGACTCTCCTTGAATCTATCTTTCTCCTGCCCAAAAACTTATCACAAAATTGTTGCTGCCTGTATAGATGTTTCCTCCCCTAACTCATATGCTGCAATGAGGACAGAGTTTACCTGTCTTCTTAGACATTTTATCCCCTGTGTTTAGTAGTGTAATGCCAACACATCAAAGTGTCACACAATAGGTACATAATGAATGAATGAATTAAAGAGAATGAAACTAGGGTAAGGGCTGGAGTGATTGTTCAGTGTTTAAGGCACTTGCCTGCAAAGCCTAATAACCCTGGTTGGGTTCCCTAGTACCATGTAAAACCAGATGCATAAAGTGGTACATGCATCTGGAGTTTGTTTGCAGCAGCTAGAGGCCCTGGAACCTCCATTCATGTTCTCTCTCTCTGTCTCTCTCTCTCTGTCTGTCTCTCTCTCTCCCTCCCTCCCTCCCTCCCTCCCTCCCTCTCTCTCTCTCCAAATAAATGAATAAGTTTTTTAAAAAAGAAAAGATAAGAAACTAGGGTAGACTCAGACCCATGGGCTAAAACTTTTGTTAACAACTAGAATTCAGCTCTCTGTTTCTAAAAAGGAACTAGCATCTTGTTTGGGGTGATCAGGCCCTTTTTGAGTGAGTGGGACCAGCACTGAAGGCAGCAATCATCTGTGATGACCCAGACTTCCCCAGGTGCCAGGGAAGGTCACAGATAAAGAGAGGCACGGGAGACAAATTGGGATTTAGCAATAATGACTAGAACTCCTTATTGTGTAAGGCATCAGACAGAACTCCTTGCCTCACAACTGAACTTGTTCATTGATGTTCTTCTACCTCTGGAAAGGAAGTGAGGATTGGAAAGCAAGAGAAATCACATAGAAGTTTACAGCTGCTCCCTTCGTCTAATTAGGCCAAGATTATCAAATGCTAAAGAACCTGGAGCTAAAGCTCAGAACTTAATCAAGTGGGTTGAAGTTCTGCAGAAAAAAAGTCTCCCACAGAGATCCAGATGCTCTGAAGAGTCGTCTCTTACTCTTGGTTTCTGATGCCTCTGAGCGTCAGTTCCTACCTGTGCCTGACAGCATGGTGCATAGAAAGTCCACACATCACTCTCCTGCAGCAGATTTACTAAGTGGTCTGTTGTACGTGTGGGCACCCAGACTCAGGCCTGGGGAAAGAGTACAGTGTCCAATGTCTGAAAGGAATGTATGTGTCATTGCCTGTGCCCATTCCTCCCCATTCCCACCACACACACACACACACACACACACACACACACACACACACACACACCTCCTCAAACATTAGAGAATGTCAATGGATCCTCTGAGATTGTCTTTAAAAGGACATACTGTCAATCATGCACAAGGCCCAAGAGCCATGCGCCTCTGCCTGGGTGTGCTGGCATACTAAATCATTAACAGTTACATGTCCACGTGACAACCTAACTCCAAAATTAAAAACAGGATAGTGAGCCTGGTATGGTGGCACATGCCTTTCGTCCCAGCACTCAGGAGGCAGAGGTAGAAGGAGCGATGTGAGTTCAAGGCCACCTTCAGACTACAGAGTGAATTCTAGGTCAGCCTGGGCCTCAGGTGGGGAAAAAGACAGTGAGAACCATATTTTTGCTGGGAATTTCTCAAAATACACACTTTTTAAGTATTAGGGTTCTTAATGTTGGCTACATATTAGAATTGCCTGAAGTCCTTCTTTTTATTTAAAAAAAAATAACTCTGGTTTAGCTCCTAACCCATTAAACTAGAAACTCCTTGGAATGGGGTTGCTTGGCTGCTTTTTCAAAGGTTCCCAGGTTATTCTACCAAGCTAATGCAGGTGTACCAACCTGTGGAACTACAACCCTGGCATCATCAGGGACCTGCCAAGAATATAAGGTCTCAGGAGCCACCTCTGTTAGATGAGGGTGTAAAGGAGACAGTTGCCTCAAAGTTTGAGAAGCAATGGCTAGTGCCCCTCGGCCCTGGGTACACAATGGTCATCTAGAGGATGTTGTGATTTTGTTTGCATTTCGTGTTGTATTGTTTTAATTCAAGTGCTTGAGTTCTACCACTGAGAATTCTATTTAGTTGGTCTGCAGGGAACCCAGCATCAATATCTTGAAAACTCTTCCCTGGATTTATTGACTTTCTTTGAATGCAGACAGGGCTGAGACCCACAATGCTATCTATGTAGGCAGTGCCTCCGTGATAGGTCAAGTTCTCAGCAGGGAATGCCTTCATGAAAAGCATTGTGATATGTGAGGTTTAACAGTATCTTGGGTCCCATTTAGTCATCTTAGAACTGGCACAAATAACAGATGTGGTCTGTGTGACAGATGTTCTAGCAATATTTTTAATAAACTTCCGTTTCTGATGTTTCAAACATGTATGCATATTTTCCCATTTTTTCTTTTCATTTTATTTTAAACTTTTTATTTTTATTTATTTATTTATTTATTTGGTTTTTCGAGGTAGGGTCTCTCTCTAGTCCAGGCTGACCTGGAATTCACTATGTAGTCTCAGGGTGGCCTTGAACTCATGGTGATTCTCCTACCTCTGCCTCCCGAGTGCTGGGATTACAGGCATGCACCATTACACCAGACACATATTTGAAACTTTTAAATGCTATTTATTTATTTATTTGCAAGGAGACACACACACACACAGAGAGAGAGAGAGAGAGAGAGAGAGAGAGAGAGAGAGAGAGAGAGAGAGAGATTGAGTGTGCCAGAGCTTCTTGTCACTGCAGACAAACTCCATACACATGTGCCAATTTGTGCATCTGGCTTTATGTGGGTGGTGGGGAATTGAACCCTGGCCATCAGCCTTTGCATGCAAGCAGTTTTAACAACTGAGCAATCTCTCCAGCCCCAATTTGGAAATTTTATACATGGATAAAATGTATTTTGATCATATTCACCGCCAATTACTTTCTTTTGTATCTCTCTCACTCCCAACAAGTCCACCTTCTTCTTTGGTGTGTGTGGGATGGGGTGTGTGCACGCCACTAAGTTCAGTTAGGACTGTTTGCATAAGCATGTATGGTGGTTATTTACTGGAACATGAGCAACTTATCAGAGGCTAAAGCACTGAAGAAAATGTCTCCCTCTCCCCAACTTCCCTCCTTTTATAACTGTACTCATGATTAATTCTATTTCCATAAGGACAGTAACCAAACAGAAATATGCTTCTGTTAGGGACACACTCATGTTTTTAAAAATATTTTATTTATTCATTTTCAAGCAGAGAGAGAGAGAGAGAGAGAGAGAGAGAGAGAAAGCATGCCAGGGCCGCCACCTTATGTGTCTGGCTTACGTGGGTACTGGGGAATTGAACCCAGGGCCTTGGGCACTGGAGGCAAGTGTCTTAACCACTGAGCCATCTCTCCAGCCCCACACTCATGTTTTAGTTTTACTCAGTAGTAAATAATTCTAAATATTCATATAAAGACAGATATAGAGATATTATAGGGCATAACATATTTCTTGCCAATTTTATGAATAAAACATAAAACTTCAAAGTAATGGTGTGCCTTTTATTGGGCACTTTGAGCTCTGACTCTGACCTCCTAGAGGAATGAAGTATTCTCCCTCCGCCCCAGAACAAGTTAAGGAAAAGCTCAGAAGCCATTGTAGCGTTTGAAATGTGACACTCTTACTTGACTTGGTTTCAAATCCTAAGCAGTTGGAACATCTCGGTTCATCCCAAATGCTAGGATTACTGTAACATTTGTCACATTAATCTCAACCAAGGGTCACCCAGAAGCTAAAATAAATTCTAAAAGCTGTTTGGTATTTGGCTTAACTTTATTCACACAAGGACTGGAGGGGCTGACAAAGACACCATCTAACATTTCTCTCGTGGAGATGAAGTGGAGTTTGGTAGCAGACAGTGTGGGATGGTGTGTGTGTGGTGACACCGATCAGGAGCTTGTCAGAACTCTACGTCATCAGGAATCCAGTTGAATTTTAACTTGGTGGCTTGTCTCTTGCACTTGTTGGGGGATAGGTTTACTGGCAAGCACTTGGAAGCTCATGAGGGCAGCATCTTTTGAGAACACGAATTGGATCATAATGCTAGGGTGTATCAGGCAGTGTGAGTGCGGGTCAGAGCTGCCCAGGGAGCCAAGAATGGCATCCCATGACGATGACAGCAATGGAAGCTCAGGGCAGGCAGCAGGCAGCTTTAAAGCATCTCAGTCAGTCCCAGGAATGTGGCATGGCCCTTCAGTACTGATAGGACCTCACAAGAAGCCACATGAGGAGAACCGTTATCAGGACAACGGTGAAGTTGAGAAACAGCTCCTGGGTGGACCGCTCCATCCTCAGAGTGGCTGGGTGAGAACTTCGGACAGACTTCGGAGGGTACACCAAGGCCTCTGGCTTGTCCTCACTTCCTAGCAGAAAGTAACAGAGAAACATGGGGAGATGAGTGCCGGAGTATGCTCGCACTTCCCTCACAGGAAACAAAGTGTTGTAGAAGAGGATTGTTTGGCACTGAATTACCTGCCCTTCAAACTTCAGTGTTGATGCCCTAATTCCCAATAGCCAAGAATGCGGCTGCATTTGGAGTTCATTTGGAGTTTCAAGAGGCAATTAAGTTAACGTGAGGTCACTAATGTAGTCTCTAATCTAATATATCTAGTTTCTTTGTAAGAAAAAGGCATTAGAATTGAGACACCCACCAAGGGAAGAGAATGTAAAATCATAGAGAAATGATAGCCACTTCAAGGCCAAGGAGAGAAGCCTCAGAAGGCAGCACCCTGCTGACACCTGGTCTCTAACATCTGGAGAGTTTCTTCAGGACAGATCTGCAAGTCCTCCTTGGATCTCCAGTCTGGCAACTTATCTTGAAGGTTTTAGGCTTGTCAGCCTCCATAATTATATAAACCAACATCACACACACACACACACACACACACACACACACACACACATCCTCTTGGCTGTGTTTCTCTAAAAATCTTGGACAAATACAGAAAACCTAGACTCTCTCCCTGATATCATTATAAAAAAACAACATTTTAACCTTTGTTCCCCTGTATTGTCTTCATGTTTTGATAAGCTGTAAAATGTTGCATTTTTCTCTCTCTCCATCTTTCATGCATCTATATACACATGTTTACCTTGCTAACTCGGAGAATCAGCAAGCAGAGGAACCCAAACAAAAAGATGTTGTATCTTAGTATTGCTCTGGCTTTGGATTACATTTAGGAGAAGGACATTATTATCCCCCAGAGTTCAGGCACGCTGGGTCTTCATCCAACCCTGGTGAAAGCACAGAGTAGTTTCAACAGCTGCATGGCTTCTTCCAAGCTGCCTTGGGCACAGAGCCTACTGGGGTCAACCCAAAGTTCCTCACATAGCAGGTACTCAGTCCAAAAAGCAAGTGTTAACCTCATGGGTATTTCTGTTTCAACAAGGGCTTGTGCCAGCTATTTTTAGTCAGGTCCAGGATGTGCCTAGATTGTAAACATTTCAAAGAGCAGGGATGGCATCTTCAGAGAACATACGGATTGTACGTGCAGAAAATTGTACTTCAAGAACACATACAGTGCTGCCTATCAAGTTACCCTCAATGATGTAGTATGGTTGGTACTTGGTTTATGCAATATAAATGAAATTAAAAGGGTCTGTCTTTTAGATAATTTTAGGTACTTATATTTTAGGACAATTTTAATATGTAATTATTAGTATAACATAGAGATTCAAATAAAATAATGCCAGCCAATGATTTTTTTAATCTGTTTAAAATATGATCGTGGGCTGGAGGAATGGTTCAGCAAAGCCTTCTAGGCAGGGGTTTAGTTCCTCAGCCACCCACATAAAGCTGGGTGCAAGAAATGATGCATGTATCTGATGTTCATTTGCAATAGTGAGAGACCCTGGCGCACACACACACACACACACACACACACACACACACACACACACACGATTAATTAACTAATCAAAAACTATGACCAATAATAATTGACTTATGTTTTATCGAGTTTTTAATTCTTACCCATCTTTTTTAGTACTTTTTATTATTTGTATCCTTCAGTATATTGAAATATAAGTAACCTGTAATAAGACATTTTAAAACAAAAATATTATAGCCCAAACATGGGATCATTTAAATAGTAAAAATATGATAAACATCTTTTGACCCTCAGCTATTGGAAGCTGTTTCACAGCTGGGTTCATCTTCTCAATTCAGGCAAGCATTATTAGGGAATGGATGTCTTTCCCAAAATTACAGGTGAAAAGCTGACTTTCAGAGAGGAGTTGTCTGTGTAGTAACACGTAGGAAGATAGCAGCAGAGTTAAAAAGCGACAGATAGGAGCTGGTTGTCAGAAACATGCTCACTTTTTAGGAGTATTGCATGAATGGATTATTATTACAGTTAACAGGCCTGGCTAAACAAAGTGTAAGTTTTCAATGACTTTGGAAATCAATTTCCATTGATTTCTATTAAGGCTAAAAACATGTTCTTTCCTGATATCTAGCCATTTTCCCTGTGCCATAGATGCTCACGTACATATGCACCAGGATATATATAAACAGGGATGCTCTCAGCAACATTTCACAAGAACACCAAACAAAATAAATGTTCGCCAACAGTAGAATAAAGAAGAATTGTGATGTTTGTATGCCTTTGATTGCTGTCTAGCAAAACAAATACATGAACCACTCTAGCTCCAAACCACAAGATAGGTGATCTCACAAATATAAATGTTGAGCAAAAGAAGAATCTACAGAAGAATAATAGAGATGACTAGCCACACGAAGTCAAGAACAGAGAGCTTAATCTTGGTGTTTAGGAAGCAGATGTACGTGGCAAAACTTCAAAGAAAAGCAAGAACAAGCTAATCCCAGCACTTTGGGACAGGAAGGCAGAAGGAGGAGTTGATGAGGAACAAATTTCTGGAGTGCCAACAGGATCTGTTTCTTGATAAGTGATAGTTACTCACTTGTTTCCCTGTAACTAATGTCTCCATTTCGTATGTCTTTTGCATTCTTCACAATTTTGCAGTCTCCTCTAGATTGACAAGCTAACCATCTCATTTCTCTTTCCTGTGTGTTAACTCTTACTGTTTCTTGCACTTTGATGCCTTAAACATTTGTCCATATATATGTATATATATATATGTATATATATATAGTGAGTAAAATATGAATAAGGGAAGAATTTGCAATGATCCAGTTCTGTCAACACATATGATTACTTAAAGGTTCGGATTTGATTTTCACACATTTATAGCCTTTAGGAAGGATAAATTAAGTAATGGATAGTTGTTCTGATCAGCAATGCCCCAGTTTTTCTGTTAACCTGCAAAACAGTTTTGGCTTCCTTTCATACTTTCCCCAGAGCCAAGTTTATACCATATGATCCAAAGTGATTTTCCTGTGGAAGAACCAAAAACTGACAGTCTATGAATAAATTATTATGTAATTTACTTTCTTCTGTGATCTGAAAAAGAATTTGTAAACGTAACAGAGAAAATATATGCCAAAGAAAAACAAGAATCAATGATCTTTATTTTACACCTTGAGAAATATCATGTATCCAATGGATCTAATTATGAACAATAAAGATGTTAAAAAAAGAAATACCTTGTATAACAGAAATTACTTATTTCATTAAGAAATATAAGCATTATCCAGTCTCTCTTACTTGCAACTCAAACTCACACGCATAAATTCGCTGTTACCTGAAGAGGGTCTAGGGCACACCCAGGCTGCTGTAGACCTCTCCTCACTCCAACTCCAGCTGTCTCCCGGGCTTTCTGAATTCCTGAACTCTGGGCAGGGCCTAAAGTAGTCTAAAGGAGGTGCAATCACTGTGATGTCACTGATGAAACATCTCAAAGGAACAACCCCTGAAGGTTCAGGCCTATTTGTGCTCATGAGCCACGAAACTAGGATGACTAAGACTTGGTTCCTTTGGCTGACGTTTTGTATTAACACTCTTCTATTTCTAGTTGACTTTCAGGGCAATTGATGTGGGGTTTAAGTTTATCTTATACATCTTTATCAATATCCCTAAAATATCTTTAATATGAAATAAAGCAAGAGTGATAGACTAATTTTGACAAATTGAAACCCTTCATGGGGCTGATTTCCACACTCAGTATGTAAAGGTGAAAATGTGACTTCATTTTAAATCTTGGCTCTTTACCTATTTGAAATGTGATGAGTGTGCTGTCTTGTACCCACATGTCCCACATCCACACTCCAGAATTCCTTAGGCACTCCTTCAAGACTGACTTCTGTCCAAGCAATGAAAGTTATCCCCTGAGTCACCTGTTACAATAACTTTCCAACTAAGCTGTACATAGCAGATTTGCACATTCATCTAAAGTTTCTTCTGAGACAGCTGAGGAATCTGTAGCTTGGATATCTACCAGGAAACTAATCATAATAATATAAACAGCAAAATTCAGTCATTCGCATAAATTGGGAATACAAGTAGAACTGGTCAGAACTAGTATAAATGGGAGTTTTAGACTATATAGGAATATAGACTATGTATCTTAAAGGAATAAAATCATGTAATTTTCAAATATAACCACTGGCTAAAATCAGGCAAAGATGAGTTTACAATCAACAAATCAAATATTTGAGGTAAATGGAGTCCCTGAATTGTTTAACTGGACTTGAAGGCAGATAAATTAAGGAACTTAAGTATGACTTTTGTCACTCAGCAAATCCTGTCTTTATAGATATCAAGGTAAATCTCTCCTTGGAACTCTCATCTGGAGTCAATAAAATTAATGCATTCCCAGAAGACATAATTTAACAAAATTCCCTGCATAGTTGTGTCCACAGTCAAGCCTTCCCTACCATCTTTCAAACCCAAAAGACCCTACTAAAAGAAGGATTTTCCAGTCAATTTCTTCGTTTCCATATAAACCTATCGATGGATAATCTTAATACAACATTCTTTCACCACCTGTCTTGTGAAAAGAGAGCTTGCTGAAGTGACAGATAGTGAATATTAATTATAGCACAATCGAACATCAGCCATTATTGGTTGCCAACTGGCAGACTCTGTGACTGTCGTCAGATTTCTGTCTTTTGCCTCTAAGCTCTTGCCAGATTGTTTCAAATGCTAGGGAATGTTTTTCTAGTCACTAAGACACAGATGTCCCTTCTTTAACCACTCAAAATTATTTTTGTCCATTTAGAAAGTAACATATTTATTATAGTACATACTTGAAAGTATATATAAAGGAATAAGAAATTTAAATTCCCACTAATCTCACCAGGGAGAATCTTCATACTTTAGAAAAAAACACCTCAAATTCCTAAGGTACTTCTTCTAATAGAAAATGATACTTGGAGAAAACCTGTTTTCAATTTTAATTCATTTAGATTCAGATTATTCACACTATACCGTGTATTGGGATTGGGTTTACAGGATAGGTATCTATTCTGTACATGTTAAAATATTCATCAGCTCTGCAACATTTAAAATGTTAAAGACAGTGGGGAGTCTGTTACTAACATATCACCAAAGTAGGGCTGCTCCAGGTACTGTAAACCTGGAAAAAAGCCCTGCTAGGGAAGTCATAGGCCCTGAGCGGTAACTACTCAGATGCTGTACTAAATGAATAGCTCATCAAACTGTCTTCTAAAGATCTGTGTTTATACCCTGAAATTAGTGATGCTCTCAGACTTGATCATGGAAGTTTCTTTCTACAGAAGTTAATTCAGACACATAGCTGACAGAAGTTGCTGAGAACAAGTGACAATTGTGTGGTTCAGGGAAGCTCATGGAAAAGGAGGCAGAAAGAATTGAAGAGCCAGAGGTTTGGGGGGGGTGTGCCGTGGAATTTTTTCTTGTGGCTATGACATGGCTGTTACACACATGCACTAAAGCAGTTGTGGTTTCCTGCATAAGTTTAACCCTGTCAGTCTTCCATCATGGATGGGAGAGGGACTCACAGGACCACACTCTTCCCAGAGTAGCTCTTGGCAGTTAATGGTTGCTGCGGTGGGAGGCATGTTCTTCAGTGGTGTAGACATTGGTATAGCCAGTGGTAAGTTGCCCACACTCCAGTAAATAACCTCACACCCATGCTCATGCAAGCAACTCTAATTAAACCTACTGGGGTCACCAAAAAGGCATGATAGCAGGAGAATAATTAGCTGAGAATAATGGTTTTAGTAAGAGTGAAGGGAGATAAGACACGGTAATCGAGAATAAATAAGGTCAGGATACATTATATACATATATAAACTGTCAAAAGTAAAATAAATGTCAATTTTTACTGAGAGTTTTTTAAACTTTTTATTGATAGCTTCCATAATTATAGACCATAAACCATTATGATTCTCTCCCCTCTCCTACCCTCCCCCATGCTTCTTCCCCCTCTCAATTAGTCTCTGTTTTGCTTCAGTGTCATCATCTTTTCTTCCCATTATATGTAGGTATTATCAGACACTGAGAACTCATGAATATCAAGGCCATTTTGTGTCTGGAAGTTTGCATTGTAAGCAGTCTTACCCTTCCTTTGGCAATGTCAAATATTTTTTTTAAGTATATCAAGTGGTGATGCACACCTTTAATCCTAGCACTCAGGAGGCTGAAGTAGAAAGATCACCATGAGTTTAAGGCCATCCTAGGCTGCAGAATGAGTTCCAGGTCAACCAGGGCTCAAGTGAGACCCTGCTTCAAAAGTAAATAAATAGTAAAGTGCATCATTGAAACAGCTGGCCAATACTATCAGTTTAGTTGAATTGGCTAATTTCAATGTAACTTGGAGGAAAAAAATCCTACTTTACTATTATTATTTATATGCAAGCAGAGAGAGAGAGAGAGACTGGGTGCATCAGGGCCTCTTGCCATTGCAAATGAACTCCAGATGCATGCACCACTTAGTGCATCTCGCTTTACAAGGGCACTAGAAAATCAAACCCAGGCTATCAGGCTTTGCAAGCAAACAGTTTTAAATCACTGAGCCATTTCTCCAGCCCCCTAATGTTTTTTTTAATTACACCAATAAGTCAACTCAAATCATTTATTTGGTTGTCTCATTCAAGTTTTTCTAATATTGTGCCCATTATGTTGACAAAGTTCCAGACTCTAGAAGCTTACTCATCAATGTTTTGTTTTGTTTTGTTTTGTTTGCTGTGATACCCAAGAGAACAAGATTACATTAAGAATTTAGTTTATCTTTTGTGTGACCTAAAAAAAACTAGGATTACACACAAAATCACATGACAGCTATTCAAAGGCCTAAAGCAGAGATTACTTCTGAGGATGCAAGGTCCATTTAAAAAAAAATCAACATTTTTTGTCATGTATTTAAAAGCTGAGAATAAAAAGAATTCAAACCTCAGAACCAAAGCAATACATCCTTGCCATTGACCTCATCTCATTCTGCTTCCAGCCCAACCCATAAAAATAAAAAAAGTATTGTAAAGAAATCTACAACCACAGGCAGAAAGCTGAGATTCTGGCAAGAGATGAGCCACCACAGTCATCGTGGAGGATCCATATGGAACCCCGCAGAGAATGATTGGATGAACAAGGGACCCACAGCCACAGCCATTCAATCAACACAGGATAAGTCAGGTGACAGAAACCAAGGAATCTCGACACAAAAACCCCTAAGCTCAAAACATTAATGCAGCCTTAATACCCACCACGACTCAGGGAACTGAGCGCAAGAGGGGGCGGAAAGATTGTGAGAGCCTTGGTGGGGGAGACTATCCAGAGGCATGGCACCCCTCAGTAACAACACACTTGGGCCAGGAGAACCAGGCTGAGTACTAGGCTATCAATGGTCCTCTGCCACAAGGACTGATCCAGACGGCCCACGGAGGAGGATATCCAGCTGATTGGGGATGGGGAGGGGAGGCATTGGGGAATTGGGGATAACAACTCATTGTTTGCCCACTAAATAATGTAATTCATTATGGACAATATATATTTATATATATATATGATACTTTATCTTCCTCAGCACCATCGCCATATGCACTTTCAGGTATAAAATATTATTCCCTTTGAGACTCAGTGCTGCACTCTCGCACCAGGCTTGTTCAATTTATTACCCACTTCCTTCCATTGTTTTGCAAAATGAAGACTATATCAACTGCCTGATTGCTATGATTCACCAAGGCCTTCATGCAAGGCAATAACGTCTTTGCAGGGTTTGGAAGATAGTTCTGTTAATGAAGTGTCTTGCAAGCAAAAGGACCTGAGTTTAATTCCCAGAACCCATGTAAAAATGCCAGATGTGATGGCACACATCTATAATCCCAGCACTTGGGAGGTCGAGGATCAGGAGATCATGGTCATCCTCAGCTCTAGAATCATGAGTTCAAAGCCATTCTCAAAAAAAAAAAAAAAACAGAAAGGAGGGAGAAAAAGAGGGAATATAATTAAGATAAAATCCAGAAAGAGGAGCTGGGAAGATGACTCAGTGGATAAAGCCGACCACACTGTGCTCTCTGCCCCTTAGCACCCACATAAAGCTGGAGGCAAGGTGGCGCACATGTCTGGGATCCCAACACACCTGCAGCAACGGGACACAGTGTCGGGAGATTCCAAAAGCTCATGGGCCAGAGAGTCTGGCAAAGCAATAAGAGACCCCATCTCAAAACAAAGTGGAAGGTGGACACCTTAAAGCTGTCCTCTGACCAGCTCCACTCATGAACCATGACACGTACATGTCCACACACACAAACACACACACACAAAAAAAAATTTTTTTAAAGACTCATCCGTAAACACAAAGTGCCCATAGCAATAGGAGGTGGAGTCAGGAGAGTTCCAAAGCTCCTGGGCCAGCTGGCCTGGCCTTCACAACAGAGAGACCCTGTCTCAAATAAGGTGGAAGGTAAGGACCGATACCCCAAGATCATCCCCTGGCCTCCACACATACGCACACATACCCATACATACATACACACCATGCCCATGCATGCTCTGCCACCTTCCCCAAAGAAAAGAATAATGAAAAGGTTCCTTAGGACTAAAATAACGCTCAACAATAATTCCTATCGCAATTTCAACCAGCCCTTACTCAGTATATAGCAGACCTACAACAGCACTGGGGTGAGCACTCCACTCCTTTGCACAGAGCAGAAAACCCAGAGAGCTTGTGTCTCGATGAAGTTCAAAGAGTGGGGAAGGGCTAGATAGAGCTCAAGAGTGAAAGCCAGTGCTTTGGACCAAGCGAGGGGTTTCCCATATTTCACGCAGTAGCCCCCAGCCAGGAGTGTCTTTCCATTGTGTCTTTCTCTAGATTATATATCCAGCTACCCTACTAATTTATTGTGTGTGTATTTTATATCCCAGCATTAACAGTTTTAAGTATGAACTGAACAGAGAAGGGTATACGCATTTTATTTATTTTTGTGTTTTTTACATACCAAGAGAATATTCTTTTTTGTCATTTTGGAAGTCTTTTTATAGGTTATGGTACTTTAAAAATGAATTCCGGTTAACCATACACTCTACACAAACCAGTCGAGAGAAGTGAGGGTTTGTGAAAAAGGAGTAAGGAAGGGGGGAATGACATAAACATGAAGCTAAACCAAAATTGGTTCAAAACTATAGAATCCTCACGTTCATAATGTAACCTATTGAGCAAGTAGTAGGCATCCGTCTGCAAGAGGGACTGTGAATAGAAGGGGAGAAAGTCTAAGCCTGTGAAAAATTGATCAGTCTGGCAACTCCTGGTCCCAGTCACCGGCTCCTTCCCTCACTGAGCTGTTGACCAAAGTGACCCAGAGGCCCCCAAAAACAAGACAGAATTCTGTCAAAGCTCTTGAATGACCTCCCCAGGCATGAGGCAAAACCCTATTGCTGAAGAAACCACAGAAAGCCATTTATCAACATTGAGAGACCCTTCAAGGTCCAGAATGGTAACCAGCCCCCAGATGGTAGTTAGTGCAGTGCTGGAAGGGGAAACTGGTCAATGACAGCTGGAGCAAACAGAGACCACTGATGTGAAACACATCTCCAATTTATTCGTGAAAGTACCTAAAAGTCTCCTAGGAGTGAAAATTCAGAAAGGAAGTGAAGGAAGAGCTAGCCTCAGCGTTGCTCCTGTACTCAGCTGTGGGCTCAGAGAAGCCTATGGGAGACATGAGCTCTGTGCAAGCCTGGTTACAGCCACTGGGGCTGCCTCAGTCACATCAGGTGTGAGCAGTGTCCTCACAGCCATCGCTGCTGTCCACTGGCCATCCTACAGAAGAGTGACAGGAAAGAAGGCCCTGGTGAAAACTCCAGAGCACTGCGACACTGAACGGAGAGACATTCCCCTGCAGGTGTCATCTCACAGCCCTGAACATATTCATGGAACCAGCAACGTAATGTTCTTTTGTTGATGGGTCACAGTGCCTCGCAAAAGCCTTCCGCTGACCAGTGCTTACAGTGTTCACAGTGAGCTCTACTACACTAGTTCACGAGGAGACAGCAGCTAAGAGAAGCCAGAGCCAGGGAGTGAGAAAATGGCAGACACTTTGTAGTGACTGACAAGACTTGCCACTGAGTCCATGTGAGCCACCCTCGTGCAGTTGCTGGGAACAAGAGGAACATTATAGGGTGATGCAGTCTTGCCGAAGAGAAGGGAGCAAGAGCCAGGAAACAATGTGTTACTTCTATTTGTAATGACCTATTTTAAGTCCTGGACTGAGGAGGCTGACACCTGTTAACATCATTTGACTTAGAACCTATTAAATTTGTTTTCTCTGGAACAAGTATATTTTTGCTCTATAATAGGATTATGCAAACAAATGGCTTTCTCTCAGCACATTAAACAGCTACTGAGAAATTTAAAAAAAAAACTGCATCCAAAAGTGTGTTTACTACTAGGCTAATACCATCTGCCTACCAAGCACTCCCAGATTTCAGATTGGCTTTATTATTTTTCCTGATTAGAAATAAGAATTTAGCAGACTTTTGATGTACCATCGTTGAACGCTTGGAGGGGGGCTCTAGCCAGACATGCCTACTTGAAACATTCTGCTCCTTAGTGATTTGATCAACAGTATTTCACTGACTCTCTTCTGAGCATCTGTCAGTCTGAATAACACAACTGCAGGTTCAGCAAGAATAGTGGGGATCAGAGAAAATTGCTTGTTGCTCTCTGTAAGAGTTCATTTGCCTTTCGCCTATGGCTATCAAGAGTCCAGAAATCTATCTCTGCTCCCTGGAAAGGGAGGGAGAAAATGGAAGCACGTGCTTGCAGCAGTGTGGAATAATATTAATCAGAAGCAAGGTACAGGCTAGGTTTCCTTTTGGATTGGGGTGTGCCATCTCCGAGGGACACTGGGCACTCATTCAACAGTATGGGGAGTAATGTTACCTTTACACTTTTACAGTAAGAGAAAATAGGGACTCTAGGAAGGGAGAAAGCTTATATATCTTGCATCACATCAGTTATTAACCCCATCTTCCAGGATAGAACAGAACCCCACTACAACCACACACACACACACACACACACACACACACACACACACACACACACTCCTCAGGCCACCAGTTACATCTGTACCTTCATAGGAATTCATTTTCTTTGCTAAACAAAAGTCCGATTAGCTAACATTTTCTTCCCTTTTTTATTGTATTCCTCCTTTGCTAGATGTTACAGTATTCCTCTCCCACTGAAGACCAGCACACTCACAGGACAGAGCTAAAGCACTCTCTATGCACAGACACACCTGCCAAGCACCACCACAGCTTACCTTGGGTATTGCCTATGCCTGTGAGGTGTCCTTCCTCTGGCACCATCTATGCTGGGTTCAGACCATTGGAGTAAGCAGTTATTTCTTGGTTCTAGAGCAAACTGTGGGTTGAGTGGGGAGATATGCCTCTTTCCATATGTCCCATCTTGTTGAGGAGTGTTGCAAAGTCAGAGTTCTCCAGAGAAACAAACCCAACAGAACATGCACAAATGTGGAGGGGATTTATTATGGAAATGGATTCCCATGATTCTGGAGAGCAAGATGCCTGACAAGCTGCTACCTGCAAGCGGGGAACCAGGAAGCTGGTGGTGTCATTCAGTCTAAGTCCAAAGGCCTTAGAATCAAAGAAGCCCCAGAGTCCAGAGGCCCCAGAACTAGGGTGCCCAAAGTCAGGAGAGGTTTAGTGTCCCAGCTCAAGAAGAAAGAGAGAGTTTGCCCTTCGCCCATCTTTCTGTTCCTTTCAAGCTCTCGGTGAACTGGGATGATTCCCCCCTAGCCTGGTAGGGTGACCTTACTCAGTCCACCTATTCAAAGGTTAATTCAGCCAGAAACACCATCCCAGATAACATCAGAAAGTGATATTTTCCCAGCAATCTGAGTATTCCTTAACCCAGTCAAACTGGCACAACTATCAGAAGGACTAAGGAGTGCCATCTTGCTCTCGCTGAGGTGTCAGCCCAGGTGTGCTCATAAGAAAGGATGTCACGGAAGACACAGAGAGAATAGACATCCCTTGCCTGACCCTAAGATGAATTCTTTCCCAGGAAGTGCCTTGACACCAATGCAAACCAGCTTCTCTCAGACCATTCCCATTAGCTTATAAAACATGAGCTGACAACTAAGAGTGCACGCTGGCTGAGACCCCATTGCACAGCATCCTTGCACAGATATGGGGTTCATCATGTTTCCCATCAGTGAATTGTCAAGTAAGGTTTCAGTAGAAACTGGCTTCTCCACTATACAGGTAAAAAGTATATTGTTTCTTATTCCCAAGTTAAGTTCAAAATCTCCTGAGGCAAAATCCTATAATAATGTACTTTCTATACCCATTACCCTTGTCTCCAGTATTCTGATTATTCCTAGGACTTTGTTTCTGTGTTTTCATAGTATTCTCCTTGGTGAGTTCATCCTCCTGTTTTTCCTCAACAGCCCCCATGCTTGTTTTATGATTAATAGATGGACTGCAAGTTGTCCCATTCCCTGATCCTTAAGGCCAGGATAGAGAGACATCGATAGCCCTGGATACTTCTGATTTGATCAGCTAGCACTGATCTCCAGGACGTTTCTCCTCCTTAAAGGTAAGGATTGGATCTCCTGTGCAGACCCATGGCCTAGTATTGCAGTGTGTAGTACACAGTAAGCACTCCATAAAAGCTTGTTGCATAAATACATACACAAATATAAAGTGATTTATTAACTAACAACCATTCAACTCAAGGTATTTGGGTTTTTGTACAGCTTATTTTTTTAAAGAAGTCTACCTTTATTGTATAAAGATTCCCAAAGAAAAGTAAACATATGTACCTAATTTAAGTATTGTACAAAAATATAAGGAAGCATGCACAGTTGTCAGAAATAGTGTGAAATTTTCCACTAAGTAATTTTATACACTGTCCCCTAATAATTTAAAAGGCTTAACAGATTTTTTTAAAAATTTATCTTCACAAAATTCCCCTGTGGAATAAGCATAGAATTGGTAATAGATCCTGACTTTGAAGGTGAAGAATTTGAGGAGATTATTTTTCTACCATCAAATAGCTTAAAAAGATGGTAAGCTAAGTCTCTTTGTCTAAAGCCTTCTTTTCTAGAATGATTAAATTATTTTTTGTGTTCAAAATGAATTGTTGTAGTTGCAATATAATTGTAATAAATAATGCATCATTGCATAAAATAGCCCGGGGGGGGGGGGAAACATTTACCATAGCATTGCACCTGCTAAAGACTAATAACATTTTCTATGATTGGACATTTATAATTTGGTAATTTAAGTTAACTAAACTTCCTGACTTGCCATAGTTATTTACCAAGAAAAATTTTAGGAGCCGAGCATGGTGGTACACGCCTTTAATCCCAGCACTCAAGAGCCAGAAATAGAAAGATCACTGTGAGTTCAAGGCCAGCCTGGGACTACAGAGTGAGTTCAAGGTTAGTCTGGGCAAGAGTTAGACCCTACATTAAAAAAAGTTTTTTATACTGTGAGAGTACATAAGGAAGAAAGAAAAAGAAAGTGAAGAAATAAGGATAAATGTAACAGGATTGGCAACATCCTAGTAATCATGAAAACTGGGTCCATTATACTTTTCCTTTTGTGTTTAAATGTTATATTATAAAAAGTTTCAAAAAGAGAAATAACATCAATAGACATGAGAGATATTAAAAAGGTCTGTGTGGATACAAGGGAAAGTGATGAAATAATTTTATAAGAAGATTAACTGAATAATTTTCTAGTAACTTTGACAGAATTGACTCAAGAAGAAATAGAAAACCCATTAAGAAAGCACTAGAACCATGAAATCATGAAGTAAAATGCCAAAAGATTCTTCTGACACCTCCAAAAGATGAGTGGGTCCATATAGTTCAGTGGCTCTAATGTAGAAAAGATAAAGCATATAACAAAGATAATACTTTACTAAAACTATTTCAGAGGAAACCCTACTTATGAGGCTAGCCTAGTCTCGACACTAAACTTCCCAGGGTTAATTCTAGGATTTGAATTACTCACCAAGCCCATAACAGCTGTTACATCTACAGAAGCTGGAGGGAGCACAGAACTGTGTTTGGTGGTCTGATGGGACTCCAGCTTTATCTATAATATTTTAATTCTTTTATTAAGAAAAGACATGGAACAAAAGGACAAAACATTAGAATTGTTGATTTTAGTTGTTTTTACTGTTCAAAATTTTAATTTTCTTTTTTAAAAAAATCCACAACAAATTACATTTTTCCCTATTACACTTCCACAGTAGAGAAAGCTGTCCCTTTAAAGTATATTATATGCCAACCTAACAGACAGTTGTCAGAGCTGGTCAGTGGTAAGAAGCCAAGAATATACTATTCTTAGATCAAGAAATCATGAGTAGTTCAAATTACTATACAGCTCTTGTAATCAGCATCTTTTCTAAAATCTGATGAAAGATTAGAACAATTTATTTTTAATTTTATCTCCTCTTTTTAAAAACATTTTGAGACAGGTCTCATGCAATATAGCTTGGCCTTGAGCTTCTGATTCTCCTGCCTCTGCCTCTTGAGTGCTGGGATGGCAGGTGTGTGCCACCACATCTAGTTCACAACATCCTATTTTGTTGTTGTTTGTTGTTGTTGTTGTTTTAGTTTTTCAAGGTAGGGTCTCACTCTAGTCCAGGCTGACCTGGAATTCACTATGTCATCTCAGTATGGCCTCAAACTTACAGCAATCCTCCAACCTCTGCCTCCTGAGTGCTGGAATTAAAGGTGTGTGCCACCATGCCCGGTTTACAACATCCTATTTTTAAAATATTTAATTGTCTAATGTTAATTGTCTAGTGATTCTCCAATCGTTCCTGCTGGTGTGTGTGTGTGTGTGTGTGTGTGTGTGTGTGTGTGTGTGTGTGTGTGTGTGTGTGTGCTGTTAACTCATCAGAGGGAGAGGAGGCTTTCACCATGTATGATCCACATTCTGGATTAATGTGCTGGTCCCTTGCACATTGTTCAGGTTCCTCCTTCATCTTATGCATTACCAGAAAACACTCATTAAATCTAAGTTTAACTAAACTAGTATTTAGACTTCAGTTCACTGTTTTCCGAAGAATACTTCTTACCTGGTATTATACGCTTATCTTTTTTGCTTCTTTTTTTGTGGATGTGTGTGATGTACATGCATGCATGTTTGCATGTGTGTGGCCACATATGTGTGAGCACATGCATGTGGGGGCCAGAGACTGCTATGGAGGTGGGGGATCATCCTCAGTAACTCTCCACCTTATTCTTCGAGACAATGTCTCTTGCAGAACATAGAGCTCACTGATTCAGCTAGACTAACCAGCCAGTGAGCCCTAGGCATTCTCGGCCTCCACTTGCCCAGCACTAAGCATTACACACACACCCGCATGCATGGGATCCAAGCTCAGCTCCTTGAGCTTCCCATGGCAAGCTCTCTGCTCACTAAGCCATCTCCTGAGCCCAAGGTTGTATACTTCTTACAACGTGACATTGGAAAGCGCTGCTGTCTAGTTTTCTAAGCTATAGAGTTTCTAAGACTGAACAGTAAGTTCCAATGGCTTTAGATGTCTGGACTGTTTCCCTCCTCTAAAATTTAGTATGGATGCAAGCTAGCAATATTCTAATTCCATCTATAGATAAAACTTACTTATGCTCACTGAACTTCCATAAAGCACTTTCCTTTGCCAAATTCTTTTATATTCTCCTAAAAATGTAGTTCAGACAGGAAGGCAGGAATCCCTTGAGATATTAATTTTCATAAGTTATGGCTAACGCCATGACAAAACTCCAATGGTTAGAGATGAATTTTCTTAATATCTTTATGAATTGGGGGATATTTTGAGTTTTCAGTTAGTAATGAATGATTAATACTTTCTGCTGCTCAATTTGTTCCATCTTATACCACTGGCACCTTGAAGATGGTTATGCCCTCCTTTTGACACAACTCTCTACTTCTATTTTTAAAAAAACTGCTAAACAGCAAAATATAAACTTTTATAAACTTAAAAATCAGAAAAATTAGGAGCTTTTTCGTTTTCCAGAAACCTGTTTGCTGTACAGGAGCTTTACCGTCCTTCCTTCTCTTAGATTCTATCAATAATATAATAAAATCTCTCTAAGCCTTAAACATCAGATTAGTTCCACCTCTCCTGCTCCCAAGCAGGCAGCCCCTCCCCCAGCCTTGGGCCACCTTCCTTCCTTCCACTCCCACCTCTCAGTGCCACCCACCTCTCCTACTCCTGGGCAGATCCTGGGCAGTTTGTATTTTTCAGAAGGCAGCAAGAGCCATGGACAAACCAATTTCACCAACAAGACATGAGATAATGGCAGGAGATAAACCACCCCTGGCCTGTCATCTAGACCCCAAATAAAACCTATGAGAAAGTGGCAAGATAAACAAGAAACCTATCACCACAGCAAGTCAGATAATCCATGAAAGATTAATGGAGACAGACACCAACGATACCCAACACAATCCAAAGCAGAAGTCCAGAGACACTTAAGATCTCAACAATAAAGCAGACTTAAAACTCACCCACCATGACTCAGTGAACTGAGCCGAAGAGGGGGCGAAGAGATTGTAAGAAACATGGTGGGAGAGAATATTCAGAGACATTGCCCCCCTCAACAACACAAAAAGAGGGGAAAAACTGGCATGTGCAGTTCATAACCCCCTGCCCCATGGACTGATCCAGTATGTCCATGGAGGAGGACCCCCAGGGGGCTGGGGACAGAGAGGTGGGAAATGGGGGTACCATCACAAGATTCACTCATACAATATATCTAATTATTGATAATACAGATATTTTTAAAACTCAGAAAATTAAACTCAATTCTATGATCTTGACTCTGGATGATAGGTGAATTTCTTTTTTTTCAATTCTCATTATAGAGCATATCACTATATGAACAATCATGATTATAACTATAATCATAGTAGCATTTAATATTTTTCAAAGCATATGACTTCTTCAAATGACTTGAGACCATGAATTTCATATATTCATAAGTAGAGTTTATATTCTTTTATCTAATTTATTAATTTATCTAATTCCTCATTTATCTAATGAGGAAAAACAAATCATCCACACAAGCAATTTATCAGCCAAACCCAGAGGGGCAGGTCACCTTTCACACATGAAAGCAAATCATCGCCTCTCCACAGTACAGATTCTAGAGCATGGACTTATTTTACTAAGTGATTCTCAATCTTGTAGAAAATATTCATTAAAAAATGTAGGGCTGAGGAGATGGCTTAGTGAGTGAAGCGCTTGTGTAAGCATAAGTGCCTGAGTTTAATTTTAGTCCTGGAGAAACATAAGCATAGTTGAATCCTGAAGACTTTCTGGTTAGCTAGTCTAGACAAATTGGTGACCCCTAGATTCAGTGTGAGACCCCATCTCAACAAAATAAAGAGTGACTTCGAGCACACATACACACATGCACACCACACAAAAAAAACCTATATAAATAAATAAATAGAAAAATATACACCAGCAAAGTAGTTTGATAGTTTTAAATGAATTCACATTATATTAAATCTTGTAGCATCTAAAAATACTTAATAATTAGTTTTAAAATATGACATATTCAGTCTTTAGGCTGTGATTAGAATGAATTAGGATTTATTACCTTGGTAGTAACCTCATAACATTGAGACATAGACCTTATCTATGTCATATAGAACAATGTAAGTCTATTAAAACTGTATCAATATGACATCATGAAACGCCACCTAAACTTCTCAAAGAACTAGAATAGCCTTGATATAATTTGATGATGATAGACCCCAAATCAGATCATTCAGTGGGAATGCAAATATGTATATTCTATTGATCTCCTTGTAATTCCTAGAAAATAAGAACACTGAAATGAAACTGAATTATGAAGTGCATTAAACAGAGACAGAGATATAGCACCCCCTCAAAATCAACACATTCTCAATTCTACTAATTACCGAAAGATGTTAGAGAATTTTTTTTCTTTTCAAAGAAACTTGTCCGTGAACTCATTACTGAAAAGGACTCCTTACTGACAAAAGCCAGCATATCCTTTCATTAATATTTTACATGGTTATCAGAGATCGAAACATGGCCTTGCTGTCACTTGTTTTTTTTTTTCAAGCTAGCAGAATAAATTTTCATAGGCAATTTGGGCATAGCAGTGTCTAATTACCAGCTAGCACAATCTCCACATAAGCTTTTTAATCAGATGTATTCCTCTCTCCTAAGAATGAGTCAGATAAAATGTGTTTCTTTATCATTCATCACAAATAGCATTATTTATAAATACATACCATTAACTTTTTAATTATAAAAGTAATATTCAAATTATGGGAAATGGGAGAGTGCTATGAAGGAAAAGTTAAGTAGAAATTAGCAATGCTAACCATCATTCATATTTTGTACCATATCATCCAGTCTGCTACACATTAGTGTTTTATTTCTGAAGGCACAATGTCATACATTCAGAGCAAATGAAAACAAGGATGTCAGAGGAAAAGGCCCGATTTAGTGAGAACTGTCCATGTGGGCAGGTTGATGGGAGAGGAAGGATTTCTTTCACTTCCAGCTTTATCGCCCCTAAGCAATATTTATGTTAAAAATGTATTTAGTGATAACATGCATAATGAGAACTAAAGAGAAAGAAAATCTGTTCTTTTCATTTTTAACTGTGTGAAATTCTAACTACCCTAAATTTGCATTGGTTTTATGCACTGTGAGTTGAGAGATGGTTTTGCTCAAACTCTATTTTATAGATGAGGCAATTAAAGCCCAATTAAATGACTGGACAGAAGCTCACATTCCAATGCCTTTGACCTTTATGTTACAGATTACTATTAATTGACTTTGAGTGACTAAAAGCATCTGTATCTTATTGATCTGCTTTGACATATTCTGGATTTGGCATTTGAAACATTTTCCCTCATTAAGAGATTTCCTGACAGACAAATACAAACCAGTTCACCCTTGGTATTCTTTCTCATAAGCATTCTATTCCTTTCCTTCATATTACTTGCCACAAATTTTAATTACATAATGCTTATTATACTTGTTGATTGTTTTCCCCCACCAAAACTTAAAATACTCAAAGGCAGTGTAAACTTGAGTAGGTGATGAATTCACAGAAAAGCAAGCATGCAAACACACAAAGAAGGAAAATTAAAATTTGTGTAGGAAAAGAAGTCCTACTAATTCTATCACTCGGCTATCAGAGACTTGTTTCTATTCCTGCTGTAAACAATGAATAATGAGCTAAACAAAATTAAAATGTAATACTATGGAGATGTTGGGGAGATGGTAAGGGAAATAGATTCTTTCCACCATGGTGAGAAATTAGTATAATGCCTAAAGCTGAAATCCAAGATGTAATGTAGCTTTAAAATCTGTAAGAAAAGTAATTGCTAAAGGGCTGGGGAAATGGGTCAGCAGTTAAAGGTGCTTGCTTGCAAAGGCTTCAGGCCTGGGTTCATTTCTTCAGTACCCATGGAAAGCAAGATGTACAACCTCTATCTCCTATAAATAAATAACAATATGTTTACAAAGTAATTATGTAAAATATACTCAATGAATCAACAAAAGAAGGTGGTTAGCAAAGGACGGATGGGAGTCCTGCTATTGTTTATCTTGAAGGTGTTAATGTCTTTAAAATAAAGATAAAAACCAACAATTTTTTGGTTTGCCTTAGAACAGGATCTCTCTCCTGTAGCACAGACTGGCCTCAAACGATGCAGCTGAGGCCGACCTTAAACTCCAGTTCTTGAATACCTGCCCCAGGCCAAAGGTAGGATCCTATTGCTGAAGAAACCCAGAAAGACATCGAACAATACCGAGAGACCCTGAGAGACCCAGAATAGTAACCAGCTCCCAGATGGTAGCAAGAGCAATGCTGGAAGGCAAAACATAAGCTGCCAGTGGAAATTGGTCAATGATGTTTGGAGAAAGCAGAGACCACTGATACAAGATGCAGACTGTTGCCATGAGAAGGCTGAACACTTCCTCTGGGAGAGATCAATGGACCAAGAAATGATCGCTGGTGCAATAGAGGCGCCAAAACCTGGGTGGGGGGGTATTAAACAGCTTGTAAATTGGCCAAGAAATCCACTCAGTGACAAGGAACCCTTAACTGGAATTGGGACTCAGGGCAAAATCCTACAGGAACCAAAAACTGGGGCTCCAAAAATTACCAGAGAACTACAGAGAGGCTAATCTCAATAGAATTTTGCCAAATTAGAAATGTGTGTCTCATTTAACCTATACTGATCTCATTCTCCATTGGAGATTCTGTTTGTATTTTTTAGAAGGCAGTGAGAGAGCCGTGGTCAATCCAACTCCAGGCCAAAGGCTGATATCCCAGCAAGAGATGAACCACCCCAGGCCTATTGTGTAGCCCCCAAGTGAAACTCTTGAGAGAGTGGTGGGGCAAGAAAGAGACCTATAACCACAGCCAATCAGTCAACCCAGGATAAGTCAGCGAGACAGACACCAACGACTTCCAACACAACTTAAAGTAGAAGCAAAGAGACTCTTAAGGTCACAACAACAACAATGAAACAGACGTAAAACTCACCCTCCATGACTCAGGGAACTGAGTGGAAGAGGGGCAGAAAGATTATAAGAGCCATAGTGGGAGAGATTCCCCAGAGACATTACCCCCCTCAGCTACTATACATAAAGGGGGGAACCTTAATGCCTCCTGTGCTATCCATAACCCCATGCCACATGTATTGATCCAGGGTGCCCACCGAGAAGGATACCCAGTGGATTGGGGACAGGGAGGAGGGAAATGGGAATATCAGCACAATATTTGTTCAATCAATGTATCTAATTTTGGACAATAAAGATAAATTAATTGAAAAGGAAAATAAAAAGTACAGAAAGGTTTACAATGGGAAAATAAAAAACCTCCAGTTCCCTGTCTCCACCTCCCACATGCTGGGATTACAGGTGTGTGCAATTCTGTCTGTCAAGAAACATAGGATTCCATCCCTCCCCTTTTCCCTTCTTCCCTGCCCTCTCTTCTCTCCTCTCTTCCCTCCCCTCTTCTCCCTCCTCACCTCTCCTCTCTCTTCTTTCATCTCCTCTCCTCTCTCTCCTTCTCTTTGCTCTCTCAAATCATAACATTCATGTTAGTCCCTGCAAGCAGTCAGCTAGAGAAAGGGGTTTAAATGGCTGTAAACATCAGCATCCTCCTCAGGTAAACAAGCAGAACCCAACCAGACAGTAAAGAGGCCCGTGTCCTTTCTAGCACGCCCAGGAATCAGCAGAAGGTTTGCTGCAAGTGAAAATTCTAGTTTCACCATAAAATGGGCAGTTTAATGATTTGTTCCTGTATTTCTTCCTACCAGTCTCCATAAAGGCTCTGTGAAATGTGTGTTGATTTTCATGACTTCCCTCAGTCTTTATTCCGTTTTTATTTTTTCTTCTTTGCTATTTCCTTGCCAGATGCCAGTGGCAATATCCATCATACAAGGGACATTCAGGCAGCCCTCAAACTGTGGTCAGAGACAAATGGTGAGGCCCAGTCCATGGCCCCGGGCTGGTGCATTACATCTCCCCAGCAGTCTCCTCTAACAGCTGTGTTCCTTTGATCCAAACACTGAGAAACACAAGCCCTCACGTCTTCGTGGGGACAAACACAGCCAGAACCCTGGATCAAGTAGAGGCATGTCAGCTACTCCACAGGACTTCCTATGCGATAAATCCACGTTCCCAGAAGAGCTGCTGAGACAGCAGGTGCCAAGGGTCAGGGTGGGGAGAGGCTTCCACAGGGCGCAGGCAGGGCCTCCTGGACCATCTGCCTTGTGCGTGGCAGGTATATTCAGCACCTGCAGTCCTCCTGGGCACACAGAGGAACTCCCTATCTGCTGAATCATGCACTGCTTCTCTGTGGGCTGTGCATCCTTCGAGATCCAAGTCATCACTGTAAAGCTTTCCCTGATACAACCAAGCTGCCTTCTCCATATATCCGTGCTTTGATCACATTCTGTTCCTCGCCTTCTAGCACAGCATGGTGATTACTGGGTTGCATGAGATGTCTCACTGCAAGACTTCATTCCCTGAGAGCTAATACTGTGTCTTAGTTACCTCTGTGCCCAGGCTGCCTAACAGGGTGCCTGGGTTTTTTTTTAATTATTCAACAGAATTTGAGCACCTGTTAAACTCCTGGCACTGGAATAAACCATGGGGATAGGGCAAGAAAAAAAGACATGAGCCTTCCCTATTAAGAATTAGGATTGCAGAAAATTAAAATTTATGTGGGGTGTGCAATGGTGGAGACAGTGAATATGCTCTGAGCAAGTGAAAAGGGCTCATTAGAAGGAATTTCTACAAGTCAATAAGAATTTGAGCATTCAGGAAATGCTTCTTGAAGATTCTTCCCAGAAACACAAAGAATATCTAAAGAACAAAATAACTAGGGAAAAAGGAAAGAGTGTTCCAGGAAGTATAGCAAATTTGGAGAAAGGAGGAAAGAAAAACAAGAAAAAAATGAAGAGATCAGGAAGAAAGACGGGGTAAACGGAAGGAGAGGATTGGTGAATCAAGGAAGAGAGGTAGGGAGGGATGCCACATGGTCCTGTTCCTTTCTCTGAGTTCTTGTTAAAGGAGTATCGGCCTTACCCAAGTCCTAAAATTGCTACAGGCTGCCTGCTATTTCTTTATTTTTATTTTCATTTTATTTTATTTAATTTTTTTTTGGAAAATCTTTTTGCCCAAGTCACAGAGTCACAGACTGTTGATGAGCTGAAGGAGGCTTTTCCTACCTTCTTATTCTACAGGTAGGAGCCCAGAAGTCAGGAGACACTATTTCACTTTTTATCCATCGTCTTGGAAAGCTCTCTCACTCCTGAGCCCAGCATTCCTGAAATAACCTCAGCCTTCTTTACAGGTCAGGAAACTGAGGGATAGGATTAGCAGTAGGTAGTGGGGGAAGCCAGGTCTTCTGGTGACTCCTGGGGCTCCTCGTGCCATGCCCAGCTCAGCTACAGGCACACGGGTGGGGTCAAAGCCAGCAGATGAGTACTCTTCCAAAACTCCTTCCAGAAAGCAAGAGTACCCCGACACCTGATAAGGCCTGACCACTGCGAACTACTCACAGCCTCCCAACTAAAAGAACACTTGTGCTGAGTGACTCATTGCCAATAGCCTGGGAACACTGAAATGATAAGGCTTTGCTTAAGTTTTCACTGGTGTGAGGCTGTAGGTCAGCCTTGTTACAAATCAAAACATTGATAATGTTGACTGTTTAAAGATGCAAAGTTTTGATAAAATATTCATAGTAAGAACTGGAGAGATGGCTGGGTAATTAAAAGCACTTCCTTACAAAGCCTGACACTATCCGTTCGATTCTTCAGTGCCCATGTAAAGCCAAAGTGCACAATGTGGCACATGTGTCTGGAATTTTTTTGGCAGTGCCAAGAGACTCTGGCCTCTGGCATGCTCATCTCTCTCTCTCTCTCTCTCTCTCTCTTTCTCTCTCTCTCTTTCTCTCTCCTTGCACATAAATGAAAAAAATTAAAACATTCATAGTAAAAATACAAATATATACGCAGAATCAAAAATATCGGCCAGTCTTGGTTGCCCACCAGAATGAGATGATAAGACCCTATTGCTGAAGACCACATATGTTTGGGCTGCAGGTCACTGAGAAATCAACCTGGAGCTGAGCTAGAAACCTCCTTCCTCTCTGTTAACCAGCTGACAGAAAGCTGGAAAAAACTATGGTTGCCTGCAGCCCTATGGGAGAGATACGTCATCAATGGAGGTGAACAGTAATGGACCTTGCAAGCCTTAAGACTGACCAGCGAGGCAAAATACACCAACTGGTGCAATGGTGGCATGTCTACTGTGGGGGAAACCAACTACTCTCTAATTGGACTGGAGGCCAGCTCCACCGGAGGGAAAAAATGCCTGGTACTGAAGACCTAGTAAAAAGCCTATGGCAGGGGAGGCCATAAGCCCTAGGGGAGTAACACCTGCTGCTGTCTGGCTAAATACCTATATTATGCCCACCAAATTGCCTTATAAGCACTTTTTAAAAAATGAACATATCTATGTAATAATGCTACTCTCACTTTTGGCTAAAGAATTTCTTTTTCAGATGACAATGACCACTGGGATAACTCAAAAGACACCATAGTTCAGCACATATCTCTATCACACCTCCTGAGGCTCAGGGTCTATCGATGAAGAGGTAATGGAAAGATTCTAAGAGCCAAAGGAAGGATAGGACTGCTTACAATGCAAACTTCCAGACACAAAATGCCCTTGATATGCATGACTTCGCAGTGCCTAATAATACCTACACATTATGGAAGGAAAAGATAATGACACAGAAACTGACTGAGAGAGGGAAGAGATATGAGGGAGGGTGGGGAGAGAATCATAATGGTTTATGGTCTATAATTATGGAAGCAATCAATAAAAAGTTTTAATATATTAATATATTATATATTATATTATATATTGATATAATATATAATATATTAATATATATATATAATCAGCCAAGACTGGGGAGTAAAGCATCATACAAGCATGAGGACCTGAATTCGGTCCCTAGAATCTATGCAAAAAATCCAGGCATGGTGGCACACACTTCTATCCCAGTGCTGGGGGAGGGAGAGTTACGTCGATCTCTGGGGTTCACTGGCCAGCCAGTCTTGCCAACTTGGTGAGTTCCAGGCCAATGAGAGACCCTCTCAGAAAAGGTGGATGTGAACCAAAAATGTTTTTCAATGGTATATCATGTGACATAAAATTAAAGGCTGTAACTCACACAGCTGAGGAAGTCTCCCTATTAAATATTAAGATTCAAATGGGGAAGGTTATTATACAAAATCACATGGCTTAGACATCCTCACCACAGCCCACATGATGGATATGCCATTATCAAGGTAAATGTCATGTATATGTTCCTAGTAACTCTGGTCCACATTCCTAGTGGGTCTTCGTTCTTCAGTTAAGCCTCTCTGGAAATATCCACACATACACACCCAAATGTGTTTCCATGGTGATTCTAGATGCAGTCAAATTGACCACAAGGACTGGAAATGAATATGTAATATACTGGTCTGGAGAACTTGGAATAAAACAATGATTGGAGAAGGACAAGTTGGAAAGAAGGTGCTCCGTGGAGGGAGATAGGAGAGGGGGATAAAAGAGCATGATGGGAGGGAATTATGGTCAGGACACATTGTGTCTATGTATGGAGACTATCAATAAAAAGTTTTTAAATGAGAAATAAGTGGGAAAAGGTGTGTGAACAAAACAGAGTGAAACCAAAATAACAGAAAGAAATAAAGGGAAAATGGAAGAGGATGATTCAGAAAAAGGACCTTATTAAACCAAAAATATATAGGTAGTGTTTAAAAGGTGAAACATGAATACTAGAAACAAATTTAAAACAAAGATGACTATCTGGAATAAAAATCAAGTTAAATGTTTTTAAACAATAAGCAGAGTTATATGCCATCATTGTAACATTTAATAAATAGCAGTTCCCTGGTTGTGCTGGCACATGTCTTGGGAGGCTAAGGCAAGGGGAATTATAAATTCCAGGCCAGCCAAGGATACACAGTGAGACCTAGTCTTTAAAAATAAATAAATAGTTTTAAGTCTGCTTTATTGTTGAGATCTTAAGATACTCCGCCCTTCTGCTCTGGGATGTGTTAGAACAGCATGGACTCATGACTTGTAAAACAAGCAAACAGGCCATGGCATCCCTCAGTGCCCAGGCTGTGGCTGGTTTATAGCAGAAGTGGCATCATCAAACTAGAGAGAAAGATGCTGTTCAAAAAGATGGTGTTGGGCCTGGAGAGATGGCTAGGTGGCTAAGAGGCTTGCCTGCAAAGCCTAAGGACATGGGTTCACTTCCCCAGTACCCACGTAAAGCCAGATGTACAAAGTGGTGCATGGGTCTGGACTGGAGTTCATTTGATTTGCAGTGGCTAGAGGTCCTGGTTCTCTCTCTCTCTCCTCTGTCTCCTCTTTCTCTCTCTCTCTCCTCTCTCTCCTCTTTCTCTCTCTCTCGCTCTCGCTCGCTCGCTCACTCGCTCTTTCTCTCTCTCTCTCTCTCATTCTCTCTTTTCTCTTTCTCTTCCAGGCATGGTGATACACACACACAAAAAAAAATCCCCCCCCCCTTTGTGCATTGTTGCTGATGGGGCGATGTCTCTGGATATTCTCCTCCACCATAGCTCTTACATTCTTTCTGCCCCCTCTTCCACTCAGGTCCCTGAGTCATGGTGGGTGAGTTTTAAGTCTGCTTTGTTGTTGAGATCTTAAGTGTCTTTAGACTTCTTCTTTGGGTTGTGTTGTGTATCCTTGGTGTCTGTCTCCATTGACCTTTCATGGGTTATCTGACTTGTTGTGGTGATAGATCACTCGTTTATCTCATCATTTTCTCATAGGTTTCATTTGTGTCCTATATGATATGGGCCCTATATGTTCTGAGACCATCGCTTTTCTGCCCTATTTCCCTGAGACAGAGACTCTCGCTGAACTCAGAGCTCATCATTTTTTAGTTGGACTGGCTGACCAACAAAACCTTACTGCTGGGGTTATAGGCGTACATGCCCTTGCCTGGCTTCTGGTGTTGGTGCAGGGGACCAAACTCAAGTCATCTTCTTGTACAGCAAGCACTCTTACCTGTTGAATCGTGCCCCCAGACCCTATAGTCCTAAATCTTAACAAGTTGAACTTTCCTGGTCCTAGTGACTGAGTCTGTACCTGCTGCTGCTTCAGTCTTGGGTGCTTTGCACCTAAGCTACTTAAGACGGGCTCCTCAGTGAAAGTGTTCTCCCTCCAGAGATTGCCTTTTTATCTCACTACCTACCCCACCATTCTCTACCACACCATCCCCTTCATTTACTATTATTCAGATATCTATTAATTATATCCACAGAGTAAGAAATGTGTCTGCCTTGTTCAGCTTTCTATGACCAGGACTTGACACAGAATTTGTAGGAATGATGAATACATTAATGAATGAAGAATATGATCCCACTTGCCAGCACAATGGGCTTTCCAGACCCTAGGATATTCAAAGGACTAATGAGTGGAATCTTGCTAAGCAACATTAAGCATCACATGAAGAAGTAGACAAGATGACTAATACTCTTTTTTTTAAAAAAATAGTCTTTCATCAGTCAAATGAACATGGTTCCCCTGGACACCTCTGTTTTGATCACAGTGTCAGAGCTTATTATTGGAGTGAAATGGATTCAACCAGTTGAAGTTCAACCCTCTTTAGAAGGATACATACTCCAGCCAGATGAGCCCAGTGTGCATTCCATCAACAGGAGGGTGTTGGGCTGAATATTCCAGCAAGCAGAAGTATTCCAACCATGAGCCCTAGTGCCTCAAGGTCACTCACAGCTGCTTCCCTCTGTAAGTCCTAGGGAGTGACAGTCACCACCTGATAGTGGAAAACTACGTTTTTCTAACCAGGTCCTACATTCCTGCATGAGAAAAGCTGTGGGTTTCATGGGATAGGGTCTCAGAAGGAAGCAAGATGTCCTGAGCACCCCAACAGGTATTTTAGTTAAGGTGGGGGGGAGCAGTTCTTGACTTCACAAATTGTTGAATTTATTTCAACAAAGTGCTTGCATGCTTGGAGAAGCTCCCATCCAGCTTCTGGGCACGCCATGCCATCTCTCATGATCGCTTGATGTGACCTTCTCTTGCCAGTGTAAGATGAGCCTTGTCCCTGGGGATTTGCAGGGATGTGTTTATGAGGTTTTGTTTTGTTTTGCTCTGATTTATATGGGGAGTTGTATTAAGCATATTCCTAATTCTTAATGCATTCTCTTAATCAGTCCAAGCAAAACATGGCCCTTTTTGTTTTATCAACTCACTTTTCCCATCATTCCTCTCCTCAAAGTCATCGAGTCTGAGGTATTTCATAACATAAGCATATATCTTCAGGAAACGTGTAGTGTTCATACCTTTAATACAACTTCAATGTGTTTCTTATTTTTATTGTTTCAACACCACTATTCAGATGTATCAATTCCTGGGCTGGAGAGATGGCTCAGCAATTAAGGCACTTGCCTGCAAAGCCTAACGACCTGTGTTTGATTCCCCAGTAACCATGTAAAACCAAATGTACAAAGTGGTGCATGCATCTGGAGTGTGTTTGCAGTGGCTAGAGGCCTTGGTGCACATATATAAAAATGTATGGTTATATACATATATGAAAATGTCTTAATAAATCCATTTTTATTTATAACTAACATATGCTGATAAAAATAGTGATTATTTAAAAATATATATCTATTCCTGCATGAGCATCTACTTCCAAGCTCCATTTCTTTTATGTTTGGTTGGTTGGTTGGTTTTTTCCAAGGTAGAGTCTCACTCTAACCCAAGATGACCTGGAATTCACTCTGTAGTCCCAAACTGGCCTCAAACTCATGGTGATCCTCCTACCTCTGCCTCCCAGGTGCTGGGATTAAAGGCGTGCACTGCCAGGCCCAGCTTTTTTTTTTTTTTTTTAAGTCAGGGTCTCACTCTTGACCTAGAATTCAGTCTGTAACATATGGTGCCCTCAAACAGTGATCCTCCTACTTCAGCCTGGGATTAAATATGTGCCCCGCCATGCCCCACCCATTCTATTCTTTATCTGTCATTTGTTAATCATCAATCCTCCTATGCTACTGTTTTTGCTATTGACCATAAAAAGCATTTCCCATATTATTTTCAAGTTTGTTATTATGGGGCCTTGAGAAGAGCAGGGTTGATTTTTAAAAGTTGATCTTCCTTCGGGGCAAGTCCCACTACCAGAGAGCTACAGAGAGGCTACACCCATTAGGAGCTAGCCAAAATAGCAATGTTGTCTCATTTAACCTATATTGATCTCACTCTCTGAGGGAGCTTCTGTTTGTATTTTTCAGAAGGCAGTGAAAGAGCCGGGAACATCCCAATTCCACCAACAAGATATTGGATGATGGCTGACATCCTGGCAGGAAACAAACTACTCCTGGCCTTCACACAGGGCCCAAATAAAACCTATGAGAAAGTGATGAGACAAACAGGAGACCAATCACCACAGCAAGTCTGATAATCCATAAAAGGTCAATGGAGACAGACACCAATGATACCCATCACAAGCCAGGGCAAAGATACAGAGATACTTAAGATCTCAACAACAAAGCAGACTTAAAACTCAACCACCATGACTCAGGGAACTGAGCGGAAGAGGGGGCGGAAAGGCTGTAAGAGCCATGGTGGGGGAGAATATCCAGAGACATTGCCCCCCCCTCAGCAACAATGCACAAAGAGGGAAGAAAAAAAAAAGAAAAACTGTCTACCTCTGGTGCAGTTCATACCCCCTAACCTATGGACAGATCCAGTATGCATACCGAGGAAGGACCCCAGTGGGTAGGGGACAGAGAGGAGGGAAACGGGGGCATATTCACAAGATTTGCTCATAAAAATGTATATACTTACTCATAATAAAGATATAAAATAAACAAAAAAGTTGATCTTCTAACTTATAAAATGATCATGCATCCAGAAACTCTGTCAACTTTTGTTTATTTACTGACTTATTTGCAGGTGTGTGCACAGGCACACCAGGATCTCTTGCTGCTGCAAATGCTGCCTGCACAGCTTTATGTGGACGGCTGGAGAACTCAATCTGGGAAAGCAGGTTTTGCAAGCAAGCACCTTTAACCATGAGCCATCGCCTTAATTCCCAAATATTTTTATTAGTTCTAATAATCCAACATGTAGAACAGATTGGCTTTGATGCCTTTATATTTAGTCCCTTTTCCCTTTGTGCCTTTGTCTTGTTTTAACATTGGCCACGACCTCCTCTGTGATGTTGAAAGTATTAGTGAACAAGGTTGTTCACTGCAGTGAAAGAATGTGAAGAATCCAGACATCGATCCCTAAGGTATCATTGGGATAAATGATGATATATATCCACACTGTGAGGTAATTTGAGGCTATAAAAGGTAGTGAGGGCAGCTTCTATTTTGACATGGAATATTACTGGGATATAGTGTCGAATAAAAGGGTGCAAAGCAATGTAGATAGTATTATTCTTTATATATATATATGTATATATGTATATATATATGAAAGCCAAGTAGTCAGTTTACTCCTTTAATCCCAACACTGGAATGATGGAGACACGTGGGTCATGTGTTCAAGGGCAGCTGGGTTCTCCTGGCCCTAGTATGTTGTTACTGAGGGGTGCCATGCCTCTGGATAGTCTCCCCCACCATGGCTCTCACAATCTTTCCACCCCCTCTTGCGCTCAGTTCCCTGAGTCGTGGTGGGTATTAAGGCTGCATTAATGTTTTGAGCTTAGGGGTTTTTGTGTCGAGATTCCTTGGTTTCTGTCACCTGACTTATCCTGTGTTGATTGAATGGCTGTGGCTGTGGGTCCCTTGTTCATCCAATCATTCTGTGCGGGGTTCCATATGGATCCTCCACGATGACTGTGGTGGCTCATCTCTTGCCAGAATCTCAGCTTTCTGCCTGTGGTCGTAGATTTCTTTACAATACTTTTTTTATTTTTATGGGTTGGGCTGGAAAAGCCTGGGTGTGCTTATTTCTCATATTTAATAGAGCAGAAGTGAAAAGTATGCCGTCTGTGGGTTGAAACCCAGATTACAAGGTTAGCTGGCAGCTAGGCTGAAATTCCAGGCTTGCACTTTGCACTCCCCCCACTCTGTTTTAGTGCACAATTACAGAGGGGGGGGGAGGGAAAGAGATGTTGGGTTGCTTTTAGTCCCTGTCTGAGAAAATATGAAACCTCTCAAGAAATGCAATCTTAATAAGAGAAACATTGTTTCTCGTTTATTTTCAGCATGTCAGTAACAAGAGTGAGCTGAACAAAATGTCAGTTGCCCCTTCTCTTTGCATTAATGCAGGACCTGAGGTGGGAAGTATGGACAAAAACAAACGAGTTAGCTGGACGGGAGGAAGTCTGGGACTAGGGAATCCAGGTTAACCACTGTCTCTTGGAGCGCACAATTGCTAAGTGGAGTGTGCAGTCCCAGGAGACTTGGACCAAGGGCTCTGGGCTCTGGGCTCTGGGATCTGGGATCTGGGCTCTGGGATCTCACAGCACCACCTAGACAAGGGGCTTTTTCCTTGGAGCAGGACTTTTGTGCTGCAATGGGCCTGGTGCAGGAGCCAGCCTCCAGCCTGGCTCTGGGGTCCGTCCATCTGTCCATCTGTCCATCTGCCTGTGGTAAGAGTGTCAGGAGACCGCGAAAACCACGGCGAGCTCTTACCCCTTCCACTGCACGTTTTCAGCTTCCCAGAAGGACGATAAAACTAATCTAAATGTAATCTTAAATCTTTCAGTCTTGGGAGCTGATGTTCATAAGCCCAAACTGGGGGAACACGTAGCCTCCAAAGAGATGCAGTTTTAATGTATTTTCACCGGTTATTAATTATCAGGATATTAATAACAGGATTCAGCTGAACAAAGACCTCTTGTTCTTGTGGTTTTAAGAAATCGGGTTATTTTCCACGATCTTTATCTCAACACCACCACCTAGTGGCCGGTTCCCTCACTCGCCAAACCTCAGCCAATGGAAGGACGCGCTGGGAAGGTGGAGATTCTCAGGTGATGTTTCTAACACAATATAAAACAACATGCACAGGTTGAGTCTTGCCCCTCAATTATGCATGTGTGTTTGCGCACAGTTTCCATGTCTGTGTCTAGAAACGGGGCTGGAAATAGAGCTTGCCTCAGGTGCCACGAGGCCCTGGGTTCAATCCCCAGGACCACAAAAGAATCTAGGAACATTCAGTATATTATTAATTATGATTATCTCAAATTGAAAGATTTTTTTTAATTTCCTTATTCTTTTTTTCCCTGAGGTAGTGTCTCACTGTAGTTCAGGCAGACTTGGAACTCACTGTATTGTAGCCCCAGGCTGGCCTCAAACTCTGTCTCTGGGATTAAAGGTGTGCACCACATACCTGGTTCCTTATTCTTATCTTAATTCATATTATTATTATTAATATTAATTCATATATATTAATATATTAATATGTAATTATCTTAATTCATAGCACTAATTAATCATTTATAACTTGGAGAAGACTTATTTTTTAAGACCAAAAGAAAATCTATCCAAAAAGATTACTTTCTAAACATAATTATGTTCAACAGATATTTCTGAACATCTCAAACATAAATGTACTGTTTTGATCTTCAATGTGTTAGTAAAGTCAGGTTAGTTGCATCCCTCCATCATCTGGTGAATACTTGCTGTGTGATAAGCATTATCTAAATCTTAAAAGAGTTCCAGAAACAAAAGGAATGAAGGAAGACTACTGTGGCCCAGAGTGGGTAAGTAACTCACCCAAAGTCACAAAGATCATATGGGCTCCAAATTTAGATCTTTCTCTAAAGCCTGAACACTAGGCCACTATACAAGCCTCCAAGGGTCTAAGCCATTCCTCCACAGCGTGGGAGAAAAGGGAGCAATTTTTCTGAATGTCACTGCATTCTTCTGTCACACAATCAATGAAGCAGCTATAACTTAGCACACAAACACCTTGAAGGGCAACAATTTTCTTGATATAATGTTCCTACAGCCACAGAAATAATAAAACAACTGAGTTTGTTGAGCCCTTGTTTTATACCAGGTCCTGTTCTAAGAACTGAATATGTTTGCTTTTTATTTATTTGTTTTATGGTTTGTTTGTTTGGTTTTTGTGGGGGTTGTTTTTTTTTTTTTTTTTTGTTTTTGAGGCAGGGTTCCAAGGAGTCCAAGTTGGCCTCCAACTTACTATATAGCCAAGGATAGCCTTGAACTCTGGATCCTCCCAAGTGCCAAGATTCTGGATGTGAGCCCACTGGGCTTTTGACCTCTTCAGTCTTCTGATGACCTCAAAAGCAATAGGCGCAATTATCATTCTCATTTTTCAAATGAAGGAAAGTTGCAGAAAGGTTAAGCAGATTTCCCAAGACTTAAATTGGAATTGGTGTACTTGGTGTCTGCCTGATGCTGCTCTTCGACAAGCATTTCAGAGGAGTAGAAGATGCAGCTGCTGGTGTCCTGATTTTCCAGAACACTGGGGAGGAGACGTGAAAACGTTGCTGCTCGTGAGCACTCAGCTAGTTGATAAGCTTTCATTCCAGAAGGCCTGGATCTCACATTTCTCACTCTCATTTCCTCTTTTTCTTTTATACTATTTTTCAGTTTTTTTATTGTTTCATTGTTTTGGTTTTTGAGGTAGGCAAACCAGAGCTTGTTCTGTAAATCCAGACTGGCCTCAAACTCACAGTGATCCTCCTACCTTGGCCTCCTGAGTGCTGGGATGATAAGCCTGGACCGCCACACCTACTTTCCCTTCTCTTTGTTTTCGTGTGTGTGTGTGTGTGTGTGTGTGTGTGTGTGTGTGTGTGTGTGTGCGCGCGCATACACTCACGTGCACATGTACACATGCATATGGGTACATTGTGTGCCAGTGCACATGCACATGTGTTCATGTTCATGTGGAGACCAGAGGTTGATGTCTCTAATCTTCCACAATTACTCTCCACCTTACTTATTGAGATAGTTTCTCTCACTTGAACCCAGAGCCTGACAATTAAGCTAGTCCAGCTAGAAAGCTTGCCTTGGGGACTCCATCTTTGCCTCCTGTTCTCTAGGATTAGAGCCTTGCCATCATGTCCACCCAGAATTTACATGGGTGTTGAGGATCCAAACTCCACTTCTTATGCTTTCAGGGCAAGCACTTTACTGATTGAGTCATCTCCCCAACACCCCTCCCCCATTTTCTGATTCATTGCTTCACCTACTGGCAGAAGTGTATTGACCACAGATGCTATAGCAGTTACCTCCTCGCTGCTGGTACAAATCCTTAGAGCTTGGAAAGGAAGTGTGGCAGGAGCAGACAGCCAGACATCACATCACCCCATCAGCAGGGAGGAAGGAGAGTGAGCTGAATGTGGTAAGTCGGGCTGAGCTATCACACCCAAAGGGCCCCAGCAACACACCTCCTTCTATAAGGCTCCACCTCCCAAAGACTACATCAGCTGGAGATTAAGTATGAAGTTCAATCACAAACATACGAGGCTATGGGGTATATTTTACATGCAAACCACCACAGTTAGTTTATGCATTTTCTATTAGAACAAATTACCATAAACTTGGTGGCTTAATACAATACAAGTTAATTAACTCGGTTCCTGTCAGATATTTGAGTTGTTTACAATTTGTGACTATGACGACTAAAGCTGCATTCAGCACTCTCGTTCCCCACCTTTAGGACAGTCTGTAGTAATGGGAGGAAATCTGGTGCAGGTGCCACGTGGGCAGTTGCACCTAAAGTCTGATACTTAAGAGAAGTGTTTTCGTTTTGTTTTTATGTTGTTTTTTTTTTTTTTTTTTTTGGTTTTTTGAGGTAGGGTCTTCATCTAGCCCAGGCTGACCTGGAATTCACTATGTAGTCTTAGGGTGGCCTCGAACTTAAGGCGATCCTCCTACCTCTGCCTCCTGAGTGCTGGGATTTAAAAGCATGCACATTTTACTTTTATATTTTTATTTATTGAAATTTCATACATGTATATGATGTACTTTCATCATATTTATCCCTTATACTCTCTTATCCTCCTCCAACTCCTGCTGAACCCCTTCTTCTTGCCAACAGTCCCTCTCATGTGTGCATGTGTGAGAGAGAGAGAGAGAGAATGTGTGTGTGTGTGCAACCCATTGAATTTAATTAGGCTTGCTTGCATGAACATGAGTTTGGTGTTATTTGCTGGAGGATGGACAACTTACTACAGCTACACCACTGAAAATGATTTTTCCTCCCCCTCTCCCAGCAGCCATGAACTGACAATAGTTCCTCTGGGAAGATGGGGCCCATGACTACCCCACACACACCCATCCATGATGGAACAAATGTTGAGATCTCGTGCAGGTGTGGTGCAGGTAACCACAGCTGCTGACATCAGTTCTGTGGCTAAGTTATATCCAGAAAACAGCACTGCACACCACTTCTCCCCAGCCTTCAGCTCTTATACTTTCTGTGGTGGAGCTTGGAGGGGGGATGTAGCTGTCCACTTTAGGACTGAGCAGTCAACAGTCACCTGTTCTTAGCGCTTGGACCTGTGATGAGTGTCTGCCCACTGGAAAAAGATTCACTTTGTTTTTGTGGTGCTGAACATTGAACCATGTCTCGTGCATGCTAGACAAGCACTATACCCAGTTCCATGAACAATTTTTTTGTTTTTGTTTTTGTTTTTGTTTTCGAGGTAGGGTTTTGCTCTAGTCCAGGCTGACCTGGAATTCACTCTGTAGTCTCAGGGTGGCCTTAAACTCACGGCAATCCTCCTACCTCTGCCTCCCAAGTGCTGGGATTAAAGGTGTGCGCCGCCACGCCTGGCTTGAACAATTATTTTGGACGTATAGAAGAAGGGGCAGTCACATGAAACAACAGGACATGCTGAGGACAGGAATGCAGGTACTTGTACATTCAGAAAGGGTTATGCATGTGACAAGTCATCTTATTCACAGGATGCATTGAAATAGAGGCCACCTTCCTGTATCTGGTGATACCATCCCCTTGCTGTCATCAGTGGATATTACTGAGCATGGACTGTGGGCTTCTCTACAACAAAAATCAGAGGGTAAAGTTCTGAAATCACGAGAGTTTGGAGTTCTTGGAATTGGAAATTATTAAAACTAAACAACTTGAACAAAGAAGAGGGAGCCATCCAAGCACCAAAAGCACTGTAGTGTGAAGCTCTGCTATCGACAATTTGGAGCAGAAACACTGGACAAGAATTGCGTGGTGATCCTTAGTCAGCTAGCTGGTACAAGACATGAGCAGGTGTGGTCTCCTAAAGTACTAAAGTCCCGGGAACTGGTAACCTATACAGTCTAGACACCTGCATGAGCTGCTGCTATGAACTTCAAAACCTACGTTTCACAGACTGAGAGAGTAGGAACATGAGGTTGGGGCAAATCTGCATGTGTCAGTCTAGGAAATCATGAAAGACACCGTTGGTCCATCGGGTTTCATGGGCGAGGATGTGAAGAAAAGAAAATGCGGAGTTCGGGTGAGAATGGAAGAAGTCCTAGCAATCAACCACAGACTCTAGTCGGGATGAAAAATATTATTTAAAAATTGAAGAAGGAAACAATAAAATAAAGAGTAAGAGTTCTGGTTGAGGGCTGGGAAGATGACTCAGCAGTTAAAGGTGCTTACTTACAAAGCCTGCCAGCCCAGGATTCAGTTCCCCAGTACTCACATAAAGCCACATGCACAAAGTGGTGCATGCATCTGGAGTTCATTTGCAGTGGCAAGAGGCCTTAGTCTCTCTCTCTCTCTCTCTCTCTCTCTCTCTCTCTCTCTCTCTCTCTCTAAAAAAATAAATAAATAAAGATTTTTTAAAGTTCTGGTTGATTCTATCTACCTTCAGTTGTGTCTTACCTTGATACTTCCTAGGATGGAAAAACCACTGTTATCTGTGGGGGAAAGACTGAAGAAAATGGATCATACAGCCAGCTCCATGGGAGCCAGGGCTAGTGAGCACTCATCTAGAAGTGTGCAGGATCTGACCTTACAACCTCAAAATTCCACTAGAGGGTTAGAAGCCATCGCCAAGCAAATAAGGAAATGTGAATCTTCCAGGTGTGAGAGGATAACCATATACTTCATAGCACTTGAGAAGCTGAGGCAGGGGGATTGTGTGTTGGAGGCAAGCCTGGGCAACAGTAGTACGAGACCCTGTGTCCAAAAAAAAAAAAAAAAAAAAAAAAGAAGAGTTCAGGAGACCATGAAAAGCAGATGTGCTTGTGAATTGTAATGAAAACAGAGAAAATGGGGTTTAAGACAAAAACATGGGCTATTCCTGAGGAATAACAAGATTTAGAAGTAGCACCGATGAACTACTAGACAGAAAGTGGGGTGACAGACTTTAGCATTAAGAAGATAAAGATATTTTGAGGTTAAATTCTGGGTAATTCATTCACATGAGTATAGATACTATAAGTAAAAAGTGTGTGTGTGTGTGTGTGTGTGTGTGTGTGTGTGTGTGTGTGTGTGTGTGAATCAAACCCAGGACTTTGTGCATGCTACACAAGAGCTCTACTCCTGAGCTACACTTTCCAGATGATGGAAGAAATTGGGTGGAAACATGTAAGCAAAATTTCAAAGTCCTCACAGAAACCTGGACATGGACAAGGAAGTAGAAATTGACCACAGCAAGAGATGGGGAGTTAAAACCACATATGAAACAGGTAGAAAATAAAACAATAATATACACTTCTTTCACTGTGAAAAAAATCACTAATTTTTCCATTTGGCCAAAATTGAAATAACACTGTTGGCAGCGAATTTTATTGCCATGGCAATGAAGTACAAATAAGTGATTAATTCCTACCAAAGAAAAGAATCCTGTAGGTGTTTTGCTTTTAAAGAGAAATGTTCGTATTTTTCAGAGTGGATAGTGCAAATGAGCCCAATAAGGTAGGAAAATGACCTTTTTAGGGAACAAGTTTACAGCATTAGTTTCCTCTATTTTCATCAAGAAAAGGACCGGACAGCTACCCTACGTGCATTGAGAACGTCGTCCCTTTGAAAAAGAGCAGGATAGCTTCAAGCCATTAAAAAGTTACCACCCAGGACTTGTGGACACATTTGAACCCATTGACAGCATGGATCCTAAAATGAGCTCTCTTCCCAACACTCAAGTACTGGGGGCTGTATCCTCAAGAGGATGTGCGCTCATAGTACAAAGAGGAGTGAGAACTGTTCTGTGCTTTGAGAATTAAACATCATTCTCACTGCTGAAAGTGAGGACCCCTGAGCAAGAGAAGTAGTTCTGGGCAGTAGACAGTAAAACCAGTCGTCAAGCTGTTGTGTTAGGAGATAGTTGTGTGTAAATTAAAATGTGATCTGTGTCCAAAAAAAAAGTGTGAAACTGGGCTGGTGTACACACCTGAAATCTCAGGACTTAGGAGTCTAAGGTTGGAAGGTTACAAAGTTCAAGACCTGCTTGGGCTGCATAGTGAGACCTGTCTCAAAAAAATATTAATAATTAACTGTTAGGGGCTAAGACATGCCTGGCCAGCTCTCAGCAGACTTGGATGTCCATTCTCGATCAAAGAACCACATGAAATCTCAACAGATCTGTAGCTACACAGACCTTGTACCAGGAAGCAACAGAACCCGCCTTTCCAGGTGTTGCCTTCCCCAGCGATGGGACGTCCTGGGGACATGGAATGACATATCGTGGATGTGAAACTTGGCCAAAGCACCATTCAACCATCCTGCTTGCCATGCACTCTTGGTTTTGGAGAGGATTTGGGGGACAATGAGAGTCCTTATTCATAAGGACTGAGTTTGAGAGCAATTTATTAATAAAATAAACATGAGAGAGCAGTGCTCCATTTCATGGAGACTTTATGACTTTAGTATGTGTCACTCTGTGCTTCCCTTATTTTTGGATCTGCTCCTTTGCTGTCAACATAGAAACAACTGGATATCCCAAGATAGCCAAGGAGGTGAGGAGAGTGTGAGACTTGAAATAGCCAAAGGGTGTGAAGGAAATGTGAAGCAGAACGAGGCAGTGCCACCACCCTCAGAGGACACCATGAGGAGCAGTCCTGGTGGCACTCAGCACTTGGGGAGCACATCCTCACTTCTCCTCACTTGTTCAGGCCAGGAACTGAGAAGCACAGATTGTCACTCCCCTCTTCCCACCAGCCCACCGGCCCACCAGCAAGAGACAGAGCCAGCAAAGCTGGGGAGGTGGCTCAGTGCATAAGAGCACTGGCCACACCAGCATGAGGACCTGAGTTCAAAGGCCAACACTCTCACATTTCTGTAAACCCAGTCCTGTGGAAGTGGAGACAGGAGAATAACCGAGGCTCACTGGGCAGCCAGTCTGATGGCAAAACAGCAGCTCCTGGTTCAGTGAGAGGCTCTGTCTCAAAGAAACAACCCAGAAGAAGAGTGATACAGGAGCTTTCTCGATCTTACCTTGACACTTGCATCTGCATACATCTATGCATGCACCACACACACACACACACACACACACACACACACACACACACACAGTCGCCACACAGGGCTTTGGGCTCACAGGGCCAGGGCTCAGAAGTGGTCTCTGCTCAGGTCCTGTAGAGGCCAAGTACCTGGGGTTTTTATAAGCTTAGATGAAAAGTCCTTGTCTTGCAGGTTTTAAAATAGTAATATATTTGTTTAACTTATTATCCTTAGGACACTGTAAAGTTTAAATAGCATATGTTTTTTTTTAATTTACACAAACTACTGCATTAGAAAGACTGTGATAAAGAGAAGTGAAAAGAGGGAAAGAATCACCTCAGATCATCCAGGTTTCTTGATTTTGAGATAGGGTCTCGCTTCGTATCCATTCCAGGCTACCCCTGAACTCCCTACAGAACCCTGGTTGGCCTAGTATCCAAAGTACTGTGATGACAGATGACATGGAGGTGTCACCATGCCCAGCTTTTATCCACATTTTTATTTTTATTTTATTTTTATTTGGGGTGGGAGGAGCGCAAAGTAGGATCTCAATCTAGCCCCAGCTGACCTGCAATTAACTCTGTAGTCCCAAACTGGCCTCGAGCTCAGTGATCTTCCTACCTCTGCCTCCTGAGTGCTGGGATTAAAGGCACTTGCTTCGCTGCTATGCCCAGCCTCAGCCAGTCCCCTGAACACAGACCAGGGGAGAGCATGAACACAGTCCCCCACAACCACAAAGTATGCAGTTAAGTTTCCCGAATTTGGGGAAATCTCAGAGGTCAGCACATCTGGAGTGCAATGGATAAACCTCGCCCTGGGAAAACCACCTTCGTGATCCTGGCACCTCCCCTGCCAGGTAAGTATCATCATCCAGGTTTTTAATAGACAAATTTTCTTTACCCCAAGCAGTCACCTAGCAAGTCTGTCAAGATGATCATAGTCTATTCAGATATGCAGATTCTCACTTCCAAAAAGTCATTTTCACCAAAATGAATGTTAACACAGGTGATAATTTATGCTAATTTTCCTTCAATTTTAATTTGCTTATCATTTTTCTTTTTCTTTATTTTTTCTTTGTGTTTTTTGTTTTTCAAGATAGGGTCTCACTCTAGCCCAGGCAGACCTAGAATTCACTATGTAGTCTCAAGGTGGCCTTGAACTCTTGGAAATCCTCCTGCCTCTGCCTCCCAGTGCTGGGATTAAAGGCGTGCACCATCATGCCCAGCTGTTTATCATTTTTCAATAACATGTACTCTAGTCCTAGGAAATAGAAGCTACTGGTCCAGCCTTTGCTGTTTCCAAACCAAAATAGCATTTCCTCGTCAAGCATCTTCTAAAATTCTTTATTTTGCCCCATGTTAGCTGATGCCAAGAATGAGACTTCTTGTGAGAGATCAATGTGCACTTAATGGGTCCCATATCAGGCAATATCCTGAATAATAAATCACCTTCGGTTTCTTACATCATAGAATTATTGCTGTGTATCCAAATGAAAAAGTTTCACAAATTGAGGATCTGATACATCAGGGACAAATCATGTAAATAACCAAATGCAAATGCATTATTGATTATTAAGTCTGTGATTGGTGCTTTGCTGAATATTTAAAACGGTTTGTTTCTGAGCTTACCATCACATTTGATGCACCACAAAATACACCATTTATACTGTCATAACAAAAACACTGAGGACTGGCTGGTTTATAAGGAGTTTTCTTTCAGTTATGAAGCCTGATTGCCTGCAGACTGATGTCTGGTAGAGGACGGCTTCCCCGTGTGTAGATGTCCACTTTTTCACTACATGTCACCTGGCAGAAGGGGGAAAGGAGTTTTGGAGCTTTTATAATTCCATTCCTGAGAACCCTACATCTAAATGCTATTGCATCAGGCATTAGGTTACAACAGGGATTCCTTCAGGCCAAAGTAAGGTACAATCTCTGCCCACAAGGATCTTGTAATTAAGAGGATAATATATTCACATGAATAAAACTCGGTATTTCCACAGAATTCCCATTTTTCTATACTATATAAATGCCCTAGCCCAATTTTTGCAAGCCCTATGGGACCAGAGCCCAGAATACTGCTGTAACTCAAGTTGATATGTATCATAAACCCATATGGCTGAGGATACAGCTCAGCAGCAGCAGCAGCCCAGCATGCACAGGAGCCTGGGTGCAATCCCCAGTACCAAAAGAAAGCTTAGATATGTGTATGAATATATGCATATTATATTCCAAGTCACCTCACTAAGTAGCATGAGCTGCCCTCTAACTCTACATCTTCCTCCCCAGTACTGGTATCACAGGTCTGTGCCATGATGCTTGGTCCAGTATGTTTTTTAATGTGATTGCCAACACACCCTTTAATTTCAGCATTGTCACTACTGAGCAATGGGCATTTATATGACTATTTAGCTCATCTTGTTCATCTTAACTTTAAAAAAGGAGTTCTTTCACCTGGAGCTCAGCTGGAAACCTCCTCCCTATTAACCAGCTGACAGAAAGCTGGAAAAAACTATGGCTGCATGCAGCCCTGTGGAAGAGAGAAGTCATCAACGGTGGTGAACAGCAGTGGACCTTGCAAGCCTTAAGACGAGCCGGCCAGGCCAAATGTGCCAACTGGGGTAATGGTGGCATGTCTATTGTGGGGAAACCAATTGCTCTCTAATTGGACTGGAGGCCCACTCCATGGGAGGGAATACATGCCTGGTACGGAAGACCTAGTCAAAAGCCTGTGGCAAGGGAGGCCATGAGCCCTAGGGGAGTAATACCTGCTATTGTCTGGCTAAATACATATATTATGCCCACCAAATTGCCTTTTAAGCACTTTCTTAAAAACAATCAAACTCATACAATAATGCTACTCTCACTTTTGGCTAGAGAAGCTTCTCTTTTTCAGATGATGGTGACCACTGGGGTAACACAAAAGACACCACAGTGCTGAGAAGAAATGACAGTGGAGTGTTCAGCACTGCGACATCTCTGTCACACTTCCCGAGGCTCAGGGTCTACTGTGGACAAGGTGGCAGAAAGATTGTAAGAGCCAAAGGAAGGGGAGGACTGCTCACAACACAAACTTCCAGACACAAAATGGCCTTGATATTCATGACTTCGCAGTGCCTAATAATACCTACACATTATGGGAGGAAAATATTATGACACTGAAACAAATCAGAGACTAATTGAGAGGGGGAAGAGATATAAGGGAGGTAGGGAGGGAATCATAATGGTTTGTGGTTAATGGTTTATAACTAGGGAAGCTATCAATTAAAAGTTTTTTTTTAAAAAGGAGTGAGAACAAGTTCCCATTGTGAGTATAATTCTTATAGAAAAAAATGAAAACTTTCCATTTCTCATAAGCTTTAAATAATGAATGTGGTACATCTGTGTCTTCCATCAAGATTGCTGGACTCTTAAACTGTGAGGGGAATATGATAAAGATCAATTAAAAATGCTTACAAAATACTGAAAATGTGTCCCAAAGTGGGTATCCAAGATGTGAAGTTGTAGTTGGACCTCGGAAACCCGTCAGCTCTTTTGGCATGACCTCTTCTCCCTTTATGACAGGCAATGCATTGTCTTCACTTTCACGGTCCAGGGAATGCCATGTGCTTCTGATAGATGACGCATGTGTATCAACTGAGTGGGACAAGAAGGTGAGTGTCACTGGGAACTCTAGAGAGGAGAGCAAGCTGGTAGACTCCATCTCCTAGGAAGAAGGAAGTGAATCTACTTGGTTCGGAGAAGAAAGCATTGTTAGATATGCAAAGATGAACAGGAAGGAGAAATCTGGCTTGCAGTGAATTGCCTATAGTGTATGTAGTAGTTACTCCTCTCAGGCTGTGAGTAAGCATCTGACAGGAAGCAACTTAAGGGAAGGTTTGTTTTGGTGGGTTATCCAAAGATAACCAGGAGTGTCCTTGAACTTGTACTTTCAGGCAGGCTCCATGTATCTCATGCCTGACCCCCTCCCCTTGAGTGGGAAATGTCTCTAACGAGAGTTCAAACCTAATCCTGAAACTGATTGGTCAAAGACAGACCAACCAGCTGTCTCTCTGACCTACCTAGCCCAGGGGACATAAGTCACCTGGGACAGGAAGTTTGTTCTCTTTTTCCACATGACTCGCCAACAGAGAGACATCTGAATCTCCAGGCTATAGGTCTAAGCCAGAGCTGTGGTGAAGGGGTCTCAGGGTTCTTTCCCACATGAACCTCTCTTCTCCTGATGGGATTCCTCTTTTATATCTTCCTTCTTTTTCTTGTTTGGCTGGCCAGCACAGATTTTAGAGATATGTGGCTAAAACCTCCCCCGTGTGCTCTCTCCTCACTAGTGTCTGGAGAACTCTGTAACTTCTCATTTCTTTTTAAATAAAGTCTCTCACTATACTTTATCCTTTGGTGCTCTATAATTTTAATTCTTTAATTTCATAGAGTCCAGGTACTCTCAAGTTTTAAGGTGCATTGAATTAGCTGGGAACCCCAACTTTCTGGGATCCCCAGTTCTCCTGTTACAAGCCCATCATGGTGGGGAAGGCATGGCCACAGTGCATCCAGTCAGGAAGCAGGGCCATGCCTAGTGACCCACTTGTTTCACAACCTTTCCAAACAGCTGCCAGTCGGGGACCAAGTGCTCAAAAACATGTGTCCATGAAGGACGTTTTTCATTCAAACCACAGCAGTAAGCAAAGGCAGAAGGCCTGAATTATAGGCTAGTGAGGAGGCATGTTGACTGAATTTGTGTGAGAAAGCAGTAAAAAGAGATAAGATTGGAGAGGTAAGAATAAAATCAGAATGGTTCAGCTTGGACTTTGCTCTAAGAAAAAATAGGAGCTGTGGGAGGTTTCTGGGTCAATTAAACATTGTTCAGAAAAGTTTTTCTGGCAAGAATATGTAGAATTGAAGAATTGCATTAAAAAACTATAGCCAGAGATTCAAAGTATAGAAGATGTGATGATTAATTTTATGTATTAACTCAACTGGACTAAGTAAGAATGTACAGATAGCTGATAAAATATTATCCTGGTGTGCCTGTGAAAGTGTTTCTGGAAGAGATTAGCATTGAATCAGTAGGCTAAGTAAAGAAGATCTCCCTTGAAAGTTTGAATAGAATGAAAAGGCAGAGGTGGTGCACACCTTAGTCCCAGCACTAGGGAGGCAGAGGTAAGAGGATCACTGTGAGTTTGAGGCCAGCCTGAGACTACATAGTGAATTTCAGGATAGCCTGGGCTAGAGCGAGACCCTACCTCAAAAAAAAAAAAAAAAAAGGCAGAGGAAGATTAAGTTCACTCTCCTTGTTTGAGCTAGGACACCTGTGTTCTCCTCCAGTTCTCGGGGGCCTAAGCCTTGGCCATTCCTCTCCTGTCTAACCTCCAGCTTGAGAGCAGAGAACAAGTAAGTGTTATATTCCAGTTGTGCTCAGCCATGAACACCATAGTCAGTCTGAAGCAAAGTTCTACAGGAAGGTCATGGGAAGGTCGTTAAGTGCAGGACAGATTCCCTAAAGTTGCTGCAGTCTGATTGAGAACAATTCCTTAGGAAATAAGGCTCACTGAGGTTGGTTTTGATGAAAGTGAGTGTGTTTCTCACATATAAAGGGGTGTGCACTGAACTAGAAATCTTCATGAGGCCCAAGGTCAGAGTCACAGTCTCGGAAGATCTGTGAAGTAGCCAGTGGGAAAGCACAGTCACTAGGCAAGCAAAACCGCACCCAAGGTCAGACAAGGCGGGTCTTCACAAGTAAACCGGCTCCTAGCCCTGCCATCCTCCAGGCCACACCCTGTGTGGACTCTGGCTCTGCACTGGGCAGACATGGAGTGTGACAGGTGACGGATGGGTACAGGAAAAAAATCAAAATGCTTGTTTAAGGTCAACTGGAGCCAGTCATTGTTTATTGCACTCATTCTGCCTTTCCCTTTTAATCTAAATTTCCATCTGTGTAATTGTGTGCATTTCCAATTAAGATTATTTAACTAAGGAATCAATTTCATGGTGCTTCTCCCTGGAAGAAATATCACATTAGTTTCCATAAGTTTATCCACCGAATGGCAGGTAACATTTTACAGTTCTGAAGACACTTTATTCTCCTGATATACATGTATATATACCATCAGACTTTCAGAACACCCTTTATATGACTGTTGGAAAACCGTGTGCTCAGCATTGCCTCATTTCCTCATAAATCTCCTGCCTTTTAATCAGCTAAGTGGCTATCTACTGAATGTCCTTGATTTATTGCTATCTTCTGAGGGCCGAGGGTATGCCCAGAGACTGATTGAAGGTGGATGAAATGGCACATCACCATAATTATGATAGAAAGAGAATCGTGTCTCGCATACAGAATACCTCATGGAGACAAATGCAGACATTAAGCTTCTTTAAAGGGCAGGCTCCTGAGCTGCAGAGAAAACAGCGTGACCAAACTAGATGTTTTTCACTCAAGTCTTGCAAATTGCTCTCATGTGGTCTCTGGCTCAGGAGTTCTTCAGGAGCCATGACCCTCCTCCTCCTCTGCAGTGAATGGGGACAGGATTTCATTTGCACCTCAGTGGTGAAACTCCACGAGCTATGAAAGGGGTTTCAACTCTTCCAAGAACTCAAGTCTAACTGTCCCTGCTAAGGACAGTTGTGCTAATATGCTCTTTAAACACAAAAGACATTAACAGGAAGCAACATAAAATGAGGGTTGATTGTGTGACAAGTTCTGGTGTCATGACAATTGTTAAAGCGCCACCTGCTGGAGGCTCCACTGATCAATATATGTCAGTTAGATACAGAAGCTGGATTTAGAAAGAGAAAAAAATTAGCTGAAGAATTTCCAAACAAAATAGTGAAAATGGAACTGGCCAGGCACTCTGTTCTTACAGTGGGACAACTTATCACAGCTACACAACCCCGGGAGCCATCCAGCAACTGCTTCATCCTGTTCAGCAGGTATGGTTTGAATGTTTCCAGAATGTCCCCCACAGGCTCCTGTGTTTGAACACTTGGTCCCCAGCTAGCATAGATGTTTGGGAAGGATGTGGAACCTTTGGGACTGTGGTCTAGCTGGAAGAAGGGGTTGCTGGGGACCCATCTGAAAGGTGCTATCTGCTTCAGGTTCCAGTCCCACTCTGCTTCTTGAGCCTCCAAAATGCAGGGGCTCCACTCCATGCTTCTGCAGCCGTGAGCTCCACCAAGATGGGCTGGAATCATAAGCCAAAAGAAATCCTTCATACTGTAGTTGATTCTGTCTGGTATTTTTTAAAAAAATATTTTTATTTATTTGCAAGAGAGAGAGAGAGAGAGAGAATAGGTACACCAGGGCCTCCAGCCCATGCAAAGGACCTCCAGATGCATGCACCACTTTGTGCATCTGGCTTTATCAGACCAAGTGGTTAGACTTTGCAAGAAAGTGCCTTAACCACTGAGCAATCTCTCCAGACCCTCTGGTATTTTCTTACAGCAACAAAAAAAGCTAATGGATAGAGTAGGTTTTATTTTTTTTAAAGGCATGAATAGCTGAGGGAAAATTCATTGAAAAAAACTATATTGTACTAAGAAGCAGAAATGGATTTAGAAGTGGTGTTGAATTTACTGCTCCACCAGTCTCAGCATAGCCCCTAATAAGTATGTCTACCTGACCACACAGGAGATGTGATTCTCAATAGTTGGATATGAAGAAATCTTGAGTGTATCGAGTCATTTAATGTCCACAAAGGAAGTCATTGGTGGTGGTTCACACCTGTACTTCCAGCACTCAGGAGGCTGAGGCAGGAGGATCAGTAAATTCAACACTACTGTGGGCCACATAGCAAAACCTGTACAAGTATGTGAATCTTGTTTGATCCCAGCACTCACATAAAAAGCTGGCCTATAACCCAAGAGATGAGGAAAGCCTGTGACCCCAGAGCTGATCAAGGCCTGTGACCTCAGAGCTGAGCAAGGCCTGTAACCCCAGAGCTGAGGAAGGCCTATAAATCCAGAGCTGAAGAAAGCCTGTGATCCTAGAGCTAAGGAAGCCCTGTGACCCCAGAGCTGAAGAAGGCCTGTAACCAAGAACTGAGAAAGGCCTGCAGAGACAAGAGAATCACTGGGGCTCAGTGGTCAGCAAGTCTAACATCAATGGGGAACTCCATCTCAAGTTAAGACAGCAAAAGAGCCATAGAGGAGGACATCCACCATTCTCTGGCCTCTGCACATGTACGTGCACATGGGGCACGTGCTTCCATCTGCATATGCCATGTACACACACACACACTACCAAACACACAAAAATAAAACCCAAGAAACAAAAGGAATATGTGTATGTTTATATGTAGGTTTTATAGGACTGGTTAACAAATAGAAAAAAATCATAAATGTTGTATTTCCATGAATTTCAAGTCTTCTAATATGAACATTTATTTACTCCAAACTTCATTATATTTTTACAAAAATTTTCCATGGAGTTTTCTGAACATGGCAGATACACTGAACTCCCATGTTACTGCTCACTGAAGCAGCATTATAAACCCCTCAGAGCATTACAAATGTCTAGTAAGAAACAGGACGACATCCTCTGGTAACAATCGAGGGCTTCCAGAGCTCAGGGCATGGTCTTCTCTGGCAGATTATTAATTTTGTGTTTCATTATAATCTATTCTGAACTGGTGATAGAAACCAAGTTATCTCCTTGTTGTGATAATTTACAGTATGACTTGGTATTCTGAACCGAAAGAGATCAATAGGAATATTCTTGGGAGTCATGAGAATTTATTTTTGGAATGTCATCCACGTAGTTACTCCAAGAAATCTTGGAGAGAACACTGTGAGGTTGAAAATGAGGAACCTCGCTGTCAGGGGCATGGAGAGCAGTTTGCTCTGGAACTTCGAAGGACAAAGCAAATGTGGCTGGTGAGGAAGGAGTGATGAAGAAGATAAACAGTTCTGAAAAGAACAAACTTACTGGCTCCAGTTAAGCGGTTCAGAGGATGCACACTGTTAACTCAGGACTTAAGTGCTGCGGGATCCATGTCCCCACATGCGCAATCAGGGACCAGGCCTCATCTATGGCTCAAGGACAGAAGGCCTGTCCCAGCACGAGAAAAGGACGCTTCCAGGACAGGAGCACCATTGCACAAACGCCCTCACCATCCCTCCCCGGACTCCGGGATGGCCCTCTGGCTGGCCGTGCCTTCCCACGTGTGCTTTGGAGAACCCCCAACCTGCCTTGTCTCTCCAGCTCTACAGGTGCTGGTCCTCGACACGCAGAGACACGACCCAGGCCTTGGGATCTCTGGGTATTTCTGCCCGGGTGCAGGGTTGGATGCGGTCCATCCTGATGGTTCCCCAGGCGCCCTCGGCAGAAGCGGGGCTCTGCGGGCTCAGCATCTTCTCCAGCTACAAGGCTGCCGAGAGGGTCTCGGGAAGTCCAGGCTCCTCGAGCTTCAGCCCCAGGTTGTCGATCCCAATGCTGGTGACAGCAGGCACGCTGCTTTCGGCCGGCTCTGCGGTGCGGGTCGGGGTGGAGCAGTACAGGATGAAGCCCACCATGATGACAGTGAACGACAGGATGTAGAGTCCCGAGAACTGGAGAAGAAAACACACAGGGCAGGGCATGCACTCCCCCTGGGCACATTGTGCCAGAGCTCGTGGCCAGGCTTACCTCTCACAGTGTCTTTCCTGGAGGTTGTCTATGGAGATGCCAATTCCCCCAGCCCTCCAGTGGAATGCCTGATCCCCCCACCCCCCAGGCAGGGTCTCATGTAACCTATAGTGACCTTGAACTTCTGATCTCCAAACCTCTCTGTGCTGGGGTTACAGGCAAGTACCACTGCCTAAATTATCTGATGTCAGGATCAAACCCAGGGCTTTGTTCATGGGAGGCAAGCACTTTACCAACATCCCCAAGTTGTATCTGTAGGAGCAAACTTTGCCTTCCTCCGTGGTGATCTGCTCAGTCCCACAAGGTGGAAAAGCGCATGGCCGCATGTGAACCACAAGAAAGTCCAGCTACCTGTCCTTATAAAACAGGACCGTCAACTCAGCCACTTCTCAGTTTACATTATTCCAAAAATGTCATTTGTTAAAATTTAACAAATGATTGTGCCTCTGTACAGAAGTGTCACATAGTAAAACAGGATTCCTGAGTAGGGTTTTTTTTTTTTTTTTTTTTGACTAGTCTTAAGACAAGTAGGGTGAGGGTCACTGAGGACAACCATGGGAATGGAGCCTGCTGGAAGCACCTGCACCCACTCTGCTCTCACAGGAGCCAGTGTGGCCAGAGCCCATACTGACAGACATACCACAAGGATGTAGATTTTGGTCCCCAACGAGCTCCTGAAAACGACCACCCAGGACTCAATGCCTGAGTAAGAACACTAGTTTGCTGGACACGACTCCACAAAACACATTCTGATACACCCTTGAATTTTAAATAAATTATACTGAGTACTTTGTATATTGGTTCTTATTCAAATTAAGGATCCATTCAAACATTCAAGTATGAAAAGAGTTAGTACCCTATCCTCCACTTAACTATAATTTCATTCCCCTCAATTTCAATTACCCATGGCAGCAAAAAGGATGAGTACAGTACAATGAAATTTATTTTTCTTTGAGACAGTATTTCTCTATTAGGGAACTTAAATTTATTTAATATGCCCTAAACGGTCCCTGACTGAAGCCCAATTGTCACAGGGAAAAGAAAAAAAAAAAATAGCCAGGCATGGTGGTGCACGACTTTGATCCCAGTACTCAGGAGGCACAGGTAGGAGGATTGCTGGGAGGCCATGCTGAGACTACACAGTTAATTTCAGGTCAGCCTGGGCTAGAGTGAGACCCTACCTCTAAATAAATAAATATAAATAAATAAATAAGTAAATAAGTAAGTAAATGCCTGGGACTAAATAAATAAATAAGTAAATGCCTGGGACTATCAGGACCACTTCTCTGATTTGCTTTGGTATTTCTTACTTTTTCATGATGCTACTGATAAGCTACACATTCTCTGCCAGTGTTACTTGAGGAATACCTTAACCAGCAAGACTGTAAAGATAACAGTGGTTCCTGCCCAGCATAACCTTGCAAAGTATAAAGGTTTCACCTCATCACCAGCCATTTCTTAGAAGCCAGTGAGTTTTATATAGCAATAATTCAGATAAGCATTTTAAAGTTCATGGCTGGTTCCTGAAAAGAGAATCAATCAGCAACAAGCATTCCTATTGGATACAAAGTTTTCCAGAGACAAAGAAATCCAGTTGCTATTCCTCCACTAAAGCTAAAGTCTTCAGGTGATAGCTGACCTCAATATATAGATCTGTTCATTAACGTTATCAGGTGATAGCTGATATCAATATATAGATATGTTCAAGTGACAAGGGGGGAAATTGCATGTGTGTCAACAAGTCTACTGTGGGCACACAGAGAAAAGAGGGACTTTCTATAGCAATGTCAGAGCCTGGTCCAAAGACCCTTGAGGGGAGTCTCTAAGGTCAAAACTATTCTCACAATAATACTAAGATGCTTTTTGCCCTTTCACTGTCATTTCTTACAATTAAGTACACCATGGAATGCTGCATGACATGTATAATCACAGGGCAGAATAACGAAGCAGATGTGAGATTCCAGATGCTTTCCATTAAGCCAAACATTTAAAGATATTCTTTAAAAATGTAAATAAAGAGGGCCTGGAGGTGGTACATGGTCGAAATATATTATATACTAACATGAAATGTCCCTAGGAAGCCCGGTACTACATGTAATGAACATATATCAATAAATTTTTTAACTAAATTAATCTCACCCCTCTACAGTTTAAGTTTTTGTATTATACAGTTTTAACACTGATATATACTGGTAACACTGATAAACACTGATCTATAATGAGTTTATTATTTTCTTGATGAATATATATTTTTATTTCTAATATGTATATGTAAATAATATGTATAAAATAGGTATAAGTAACTGGAAACTTCATTTTTAAGCATTTTAAAGGGTCCCAGATAAATCACATATCTAAATAAATAAATAAATAATTTAAGATTAATTAATTTTAGTTAAAGTTATAAATAAAGGTCCCGATATCAAAAGTGTGAGATTGGGCTAAAGAAAAGGTTCAGCAGTTAAGGGCCCTTGCTTAAAAGACCTGATTGTCTGGGATCAATTCCCCAGTACTCACTTAAAGCCAGATGCACAGCGTGACACATGCATCTGGAGTTCAATTGCAATGGTGGTATGCTATGGTGTGCCCCCTCTCTCTCCCTCTGCCACTCCTTGTAAATAAATAAATAAATAAATAAATAAATAATAACTTTTAAAGTGTGAGAATAGCTACCCTAAGAGTTTTCAAATTGGATGTGAAGTTGAAAAATGTTTCTTGGATTTAAAGCCAAAAAGTAATTGTACTATGTGAGATAACACGAGCTTGCGAGTCTTATCTTAATGAAACCTGAGGGCCGGTGGGTAAGTACAGTGAAAAGGAGACCTACTCAGAAAAGATGAGGTTTGAGGTTTGATGTTACCACTGAGCAATGGCTGGTGAGGACCTTCCCAAGCTTTCATTTCCCATCTGTAAAGTGGGAAAATAAGTCAGACTTGAGATGCTATTTTTCCAAATTACATATTTGTTCTCTTCCTTCCCCTAAACACACCAGTACATTCCATCTCACGCCACCCCCTTGAGAATTAGTGTAACAGAAACTGTCACGGATGGGTAGGTTACACTTGAGTGCTGTGAGGTGGTGGAGAATGAGTTACATTTAAGGTTCCTTACAGATATAAAGTACTATTAAGCCAGGCACGGTGGTTCACATTTATAGTCCCAGTACTTGGAAGGCTAGCAGCAAGATCACAAGTTCAAGGCCAAATAGGACTATGTAGCAAGTGCCAGGCCATTATAGGCTACATAATGAAATTCTGCCTCAAAAAAAAAACAAAAAAAAAAGAAAGAAAGAAAGTTTAGCAGGGTAATGCACAGCTATAATCCAAGCCCTCAGGAGGTAGAGTCAGAAGGATCAGAAGTTCAAGGTCATCCTCAGCTACATCATGAGTTTAAGGACAGCTTGGGCTACAGAACACCCTATCTCAAGATAAACCAAGCAAGTTTTCTTACTGAGCACGATCTAATTTCTTACCTTATAGCCAAACAGAAAAAGTCCAAAGAAAAGGCTGTAAAGGTCAGCTGTCAGGATGCCCAGATTGACAGAAGTGGCACTAGTGACTTTAATCACCAAAGGCATGAAGCTGTATAGGCAAAACATACAGAGGGCAAAAGCCACAAACAGCAGGGCTGTGAAGAAATAAGACAGCTGGTGTTATGGAAAGAAATCAGGAGACAAGGAGGCTTCAGGTTTCGCTGCCACATAAAACTCCCTGATCCTTGAACAATCTACAAAGGCCCTCCTTAACAGCCAGTATTTCAAAAAAGACTACAAAGCGCTCTTAAAACGTAATAATAATATAAAAATGTTGTGAGGATCTAATAAGGTGTTAGCTGGTCAAGGCCATAAAACTTTGCTTATAGTAACTCGCCATCCTATGTCCTCCACTCTCCTGAAGGCAGAGGATGCCTGGGATAGAAGGTCAACAAAAGCAAAATGAATATCATCTGTCAAGAAAAGTCTCTCATTTTTTAATGCTTTTATTTGGTTGGTTGAATGTGGTTTGTGTAGCTGGATCCAGAATAAAGTACTTTTAGGACATCGAAGACAGATCCACTGTGTTTTGTTGACCTCATTAAATTAAATGTTCCAAGATAACACAGTGTAGATCCTCTCTCTTGAGGATGATGACACTCATGTAAGTACTGAAATAGAAATGTGTCTGCCTTGCAAACACCTCTTTAATCTCACCTCACGCTCAGCACACACGCACATGCACGCACGCACGCATGCAAATTCTAAATCATTTAAGTCAACTATATTATCCAAGCATGGTATACAATCGCCAGCAACAGTTATGTACCATTTAACATCTCCTACCCACCATAAGGTTCAAATCTCTCCTAACAGTCCTAACAATGGGAGGCAGCAGGTGATTACACAACCATCAGCCACCTTAGGTTATGCTTCACAAATTATATCAAGCAGATGACACCCTTCACAAGTTCAAGGACCTAAGATACAGATCTAATTGGGAGCTAATGTGAGGCTGGTCACTCTTGATCTTGCTCAGTTTTTTCCAGTGAAGAAAAGCTATTCCTGCAGAAACTGACAAATGACTTTTATTGGGGGTTAAGGCAATGAAAGGCACTGGCTTACAAAGCCTGCTGGCCAAGGTTCAATTCCCCTGTAACCACATAAAGCCAGATGCACAAAGTTGCTCATGTGTCTGGAGTTTTAGAGTGTCAAAAGGCCCTGGCACACCCATACACACACACACACACACACACACACACACACACACACACACACACACTTTTTTTTTTTCTTTCTCATTCTCTTTCCTTTACTCAACTCAAATGAATAAGAATTGACTTTTATGGAGGTTTACCTACAAATTCTGAGAGAAAACCCAAACTCAATTGAACCATTGTCACTTAAGGACAGAATACAGACTTTAAAAAAAAAAAGATTCTTATTTAATTACATACCAATTTTCCAGTCCCAGTGAACTTGGGTAATGTCGTTATATTCCACAATCAGTCTAAGATTAAAACAAGAGGCCAGAGAGATCCACATATTAATTTTACTATTTTAAGTAATCAAAGGAAAGGAATTATGTTGATTTTTAAATTTTTCTCATAAGTATCCAGATATGGTGGCTCATATCTATAATTCCAGCAATTGGAAGGGCGAGGCAGGAGGATTTCCATGAACTTGAGCAATATACTGAATTCCAAGACAGCTGGGTTATAATGTGAGACTCTCTCACTCTTTCTCTCCATATATAAAAAGATCATATATCTTTAGTAAAATTGTCAAAGAAAAAAATGAAAGTAAATTAGAGTGGTATTGCACACCTGTAATCCCAGCTCTCAGAAGATGGGAGTAAGAGGGCCATGAGTTCAAAGCCAGCCTGGGCTGTACAGTGAGACTCTGGTTCAAAACGATGACAAAGAAAACAAACCAAGGAGCTCATAAAATATGTCAGACTCCTTAACAAATGCCCCTGAACAATAGTCAGGTATAGGAGGGAAGCGTGGCACGATGCTTTCTCTTGACTAAACTTAGGAAGTCAATATACTTTTATTTTCTACAAGTAATTGAAAAGGAAGTGTCCAGACTGGCAATGCCTCCCCCACTGACTCATAAGCACTAAGCCTCATACATGTATAAGACATCATTCTTGATGTTCTTACAATTCTTTAATACTTTTTTTTTTTTTTTTGAGGTAGGTTCTCTCTCTAGCCCAGGCTGACCTAGATTTCCGCAGTCTCTGCTGGCCTTGAACTCACAGCGATTCTCCTACCTAGGCCTCCTGAGTGCTGGGATTAAAGACGTGCGCTACCACACCTGGCTCTCTTTAATACATTTTTTATCATTACTGATTTCAAATATGATTTGGAGCTTAAAAATGATAATATTAGTAGTTAGAGAAAATAATAGTTTATCATATGTTTGCTCATTTATTTTCAGGGTTTTTTTTTTCATTTTTATTTTTTTGAGTTAGCATAGAAAGTAATGGGTTTCATTATGGTATTCTTATATACACGTGTCATTACATTACCTGCTAATTCATCCCCCTCCCTCATGTTCCATGGCCCCGCCCCCATATCTGTTTCTTTCATTTTTTTTAGAAAAATTTTGGAATCTTACAGCTGTATGCCACTGATAATTGTTCCAAACAAGCCCACCATTCCTAGAAATTCCTGTCTGCTCAGTTTCTTCACGATGTATTCTTCACACACATTAGACACAGCATACAGGGAAGCCCCAAGCAGAACCAAGACGTCTCCAATTAGCACGTCACTCCCTATGGGGCAGTAAGCAACAAAAAGAATATGGTGTCAGGAGGTGGTTCAGGAGATTCCTGTTCATGCCTAGTTTTTGGAAGGTTAAAGGCTTCTATTTTCATGATGTGGCTCAAGTCTGTTGTGATTCTTTTTTTGTTTTGTTTTTTGGGTTTTTTTTTTTTGTTTGTTTTTCAAGGTAGGGTCTCGCTCTAGTCCAGGCTGACCTGGAATTCACTATGTAGTCTCAGGGTGGCCTTGAACTCATGGCAATCCTCCTACCTCTGCATCCCGGGTGCTGGGATTAAAGGCGTGTGCCACCATGCCGGGCTAAATCTGTTGTGATTCTTCACATTTGACTTCTCACGAGACTGACAGACTATAAGAAAACCACTTTGTGACAGCACATGGAATTCACTGAAGGGAATGTGTTAAGAACTATAGGAAGGAGGCTTGGTAAGCAAGGCAATGCTCTCTTGATCCATGTGGACACTGAATTCCCATGTCAGGCTGGGTACATTCAGACCTGATTTAGATTTTTATACTATCAACTGTCTGAATGTAACATAGTATTTACCAAAGCGCTCTCCTGCCTTCCCTCCCTCCTTTCTTTCTTTCTGTCTTTCCTTCCTCCTTTTTTTGGACAAGGTCTTGCTATGTAGCTCAGGCTGCACTGAACCTGAACTCCTCTTTCCTCAGTCTCCTAAATGCTGTGGGATTACAGACCTATGCCATCATATCCAGTGATTTTTCTTCTCAAAAATGAGACTTATGGGTCTGGGGAGATTGCTGAGTGGTTAAAAGGGTGCTTGCAGGGCTGGAGAGATGGCTCAGTGGTTAAGATACTGGTCTACAAAGCCTAACAAACCAAGTTCGATTCCCCAGTGCCCATGTAAAGTCAGATGCATAAGGTGACCCATGCATTTGGAGTTTGTTTGAAGTGGCTAAAGGCCCTGGCACACCCATTCTCCCTCCCTCCCTCCCTCTCTCTCTCTCTCTCTCTCTCTCTCTCTCTCTCTCTCTCTCTCTCTCTCTGCTTGAAAATAAAATGTTTGTTTGTTTTAAAAAAGGTGTTTGCAGCCAGGTGGTGTGGTTCACGCCTTTAAACCCAGCATTCAGAGGGCAGAGATAGGAGAATCACTGTGAGTTCGAGGCCAGCCTGGAACTACAGAGTGAATTCCAGGTCAGCTCAGGCTAAAGTGAGATCCTACCTCAAAAAAAAAAAAAGGCACTTGCTTGTAAAACCTATCAGATTGGGTTCCATTCCCCAATACCCATCAAGAGGCTCTGGCCCCCATATTATCTATTTCTCTCTCTTTCTCTCAATCTCTCTCTATCTTTCCCTGTCTCTCCCTCTCATAAAATAAATAAATTTTTAAAAAAGAGTCTCCATATCCACTGGTCTCTTTTTATGTGACTCTCTTCTTTTCCCTCCCTTCCCTTCCCCTCCCCTTCCCTCCCCCCTCCTTTCCCTTCCATTCCCTTTCAATAGGGGAAAGGTGATTGATTGGATTAGTTACTGGAAAACCTACTGTACAAAGAAGAGAAGGAAGAGATGGGAAGGGGGTAGGTAAGTCCAAGAATGTACAGTAGATTTTCCAGTAACTAATTCAAAATGTTGGAGCCAAAAGATGATTGATGCAAATATATATATTTAATCAATATATATTGATTAAATACATGATTGATGCAAATAATATATATATATAAAGTTATATATATATATATATATATATATATATATATATATATATATATATATATATAACTTTAGCTCATGAGAAAAATATTTAGCGTAGCAAACAACAGCAAGGCCAGGACTGTGGGCCAGTAGGAACATGAAAATGGTTCTCATGAAAGAATTATATATAAAAAAAAAGAATTATAAAACACCAGAGGGCTGGAGAGATGGCTCAGCAGTTAAGGCACTTGCCTCTAGTGCCTAAGGCCCTGGGTTCAATTCCCCAGGTCCCACATAAGCCAGACCCACAAGGTGGTGGCCCTGGTGCTCTCTCTCTCTCTCTCTCTCTCTCTCTCTCTCTCTCTCTCTCTCTCTCTCTCTCTCTCTCTCTCTCTCTCTCTTTCGCTC